>VDFB02189305.1:0-19497 GCA_007258455.2 Sequoia sempervirens | reverse complement strand
GATTGGGGGAGAGGATCATGCGGGTCAGGATGATATTCTAGAGGAGCATGCAAATGAGGAGGCTGGCAGGGAGGAGGTTGAGATTGGTTCCCTTGGTTTGCTTGGTGTCTATCTGGATGATGATGATGAGGAGGATGATTAGGAGCACAAGGTCTGAGACAGGATTTTGGAGGAGTTAGAGGATGATGATGGTTTGGAGAGGGTCAAACAGGATGACACAGGGACAGTTGATCCAGACACTGCGACACTTCATGCTTAGCTTGCATCTTTGGAGGAGAAAATGAGGGCTTTGATGTTCGAGCGAGATGGACTTCAAATAGAGAGAGATAGAGCCTATATGGACAGGGATTAGGCTATTTCTCAGAGACAGGAGATCAAGCAGTGATTTTCTGAGATATGAGCTCTTTGTAGTGGACCATCTGATGCATTTACTAAAGAGTTAGTCTTATTTGTTGAGAGGGCTTCTTATTACAGAGATTTGTATGAGGCAACAGTTCCTCCAGAGAGACGAGCTCCGAGTTTTTTCATAGGCATGTAGTCACAGGTCTCAAACTAGGACCCACACCAGGACAGTTAGCACAGAGGGTGTTGAGCAGCCATGCAGATTTGGTCCATATGATAGGCCACATTCAAGTCACAGGTCATCAGGATCTTGACATCATTCATCCACACACTCTAGTCATGATAGTAGTGGTAGTTCCAGATAGGGACATTTCTTGATATGTACTGAGACATTGTATTATGATCATATAGCCTGCAAGCTTCATATTTAGTTGATACATTTTGACATTGTGATGTGACACATTTTTGAGCGATATATATATATATATATATATATATATATGATTTTGGCGGCGATTCTCATGATATGCAGTTCTATTTATTGATTATGCAATCTTTTATTCATGCATTTTATTGTCTATATGATATGCCTATGTGATGGATGATCTTTATGTACACTTTATGATGTGTTTATGTAGCCTATGATGTGTTGTGTATGCAATTTATGATTATGAGATACGATATGATATTATATGTATGTACAATGCTTTCTACATGTGATGCTATACATTTGATGATGGATGTAATGTGATGCATGTATTTACATTTGTTATATACATGTAATGCTTATGATATGTAATCTATGATGATGAATGTCTATTATGCCATGATGTCTTAGATATAATAAATGCCTATATTTTTGTATATTTCAAATGCACAATTTATGTATGATTGATGATGTCTGATTTGGAAATGATATTTCTAACATGTATGTATATGTAGGATGATTTATATTTTTGTGTGTCACAAGACTCCGTCATAATGCAAGAAAGAAGAACTGTTAGTGCGGAAAGAAAGATTAATAAATAATAAAAGAAATGAGATGAATGTTAGTATTAGCAATCTTCGATGTTTCACGGTATCACTAAAGGTGTTGCACTTTATCATCATTGGGCGGGAATAATACAAATGGAGAAAAACACCATGATATGACATAGATCAAGGTGTGCAAGGTCATCCACTTGCTAACAACAGATAGTGAAAATGGGTTTTGACTTGGAATCTATGAGGGAGAATGGGATTATGATTCAGAGTATATGAGCCGCTCTTGACTCCGCCATATTGGAAAGAGGGTATGCCTCCTATCTGTGCAATCTGCGGTATAGTACTAGCGACATGAACACTAAGTATAGTTGTTGTCTATGGTATGGTACTGGTGACATTGACACTTGGTGTAGGAGCTAATGCTTTAGATCTTTTGTTCCCAACAAGAGGACCGAAGGGAGTAGATGATGATGCCCCTACAGTGAAATTAAAACTTGGTGTCATGCCAGATGTACCAAATGGAGATGTATGGACTGTTGTACTCTGTGTAGGTATGCCAGATGGTATGGCTGTATTTACTTGAGGTATAGAGGTACTAGCAGTCGTGTTTGTCCCTTGTGTAGGTTGAGTTTGTAAGGTGCTAATATCAAATCCTGTAGGTAAGGTATCACCTTCAGTTAGCAATTTGGCTAAGTATCATTGACGATCATTTGCTAGGTACTCATCTACAAAAGAGGCAAACTCAGGGTCTTGTGCAACAGCCTCTATGTCCTCCGCTCTAATGTGTCCTTGAGTGTCTCTAGTGGTGAATTTGTCCACAAAGTCCTGTGAGGTCTTGACGAGAATGGATTGATGAATTCGTTTGGGTTCGACATCTTTTCTCTCTCTTTTCTCTTAGACCTGGTTTCAACCATGTAAGATAAACTCAATATGCGAGGAATGCAAAACTACATCTATGGATAGTATGACTCTAGTCTATATTTTTGGGATTTTCTGGATGCAAATAAGGAATGTATGAAACTATGTTTTTGGTATTTTCTGTATGAATAAAGTATGTCTAAGATGACGCTAGTCTAGGATGACAATATCTAAATATGCAAAATCTAGGAAAGCTTCTAAGGTAATCAATTTTGCGAACCTGAAACAAGGTTACCAACTACCTAAAGTCTAACCAAGGTGTCAATTTAGTTATGTCAAGGAACCTATGTAGGACTAGGATCAAAGATAAGGTGAGCTCCCTAACTAGACTGATGAGCTAGGAGGACTCTTTGTAGGACAAAAGATATGATGACGGGACTAGGTTCAATGATAGATTTCATTGACGCTATGGTTTTTCCAAAGTGTAGAAAGTGGACCTATTCTAAAGTTTGTAAAAGTGACTTTCCTAAAATTTTGATCTAAAGATAATATATACTCTAAGATGAAACTAAAACTCAGAATTAGGAGGACTATAGTAATGACTAAATGATACCTAAATGATGCAAAATTGAGCAAATAATTTCAGGTTTCTGTTCAAGAAATACTGTGAAAAGACATATCAAAGACTGGTATGACTGTGTCGATTAGACTGTGACCATGAATTATGGTTTTCTAATACTCAGGAAGATGCGTTGTAGAACTTGATAGTTGTGGTCTTGTTTCCCAGTTGTAGTTTTTTGATAATCAGACTGTGGTATCAGACAAATGCGACTTTGTGATACAAATTAGAAATAGAAATAAAGATTAAATAAATGATTTAATCTTCAAGTTTGGTATTCAAAAATAGAAGAATAGTCTTTGCATGACAAAGATATAATTAAAGCAACACTCTGTTCGAACGCACACACAAGATTTAATTAATTAAATAAAGATATTTAATTAATACACATGTATACACAAATGAGTTAGAACTAGATGACTGAATGATATGACGAAGAGATTACTCGTGAAAGCAACTCATACATTAAATCAAGAGTTAACTAACCTAACCAATTTAAATAGATCTCGAGTCGAGTTTGAGTGAATACTTAGATAACTTACACAATTATCTAAATATAGAGGAATGTGTTAAAATAGATTTTTACGAATTAAATGATTTATTTAATTCAAGATTTGATATTTGAAGAATAATTAAATAAATAAGATTTATTTAATTAAGTGATGAAGGGGTTAAATGAATAATTAAATAAATAAATAATTTATTTAATTATAGTTGAAATATGATAAAGGGTAAATTAAATAAGAATTTATTTAATTTGAAAAGAAGAATAAGGTTAGTTAGTAACATAATTAAATAAAAAACGTTTATTTAATTAATTAGATGGAATAAATAGTGTCTAAATCACCAAATACCAAGATTATTTAATTAACAGGAAGAATTAAAGGTGCTTTTTAATTAATTAAATAATTAGATTTATTTAATTAATAAAGAAATGAAGATTTTAGAGAATAATTCAAATAATTGACATTATTTAATCATGACCATGCATTAAAGATTTTGATGTCATCGAATTTTGATAAAGCCAAATGCCAAATTTTGACACAATAATAGCCATAAAACAAACCATCTAAATTCCAAATCCACATTCACGAAAAAATGGGTCAAAAATCTACTAGGATGGAAATACGAATTATGAAGAATATTGAAGTCGCAGGCTTAGACCAGATTTCGGTGTCTACATGGGGTATATGATAATAATAGTTTGTTGGGATAGACTAGAAGGGTTGTTCCTTATAATCATTGGTTTGTATCTTGTCTTTAATCCTTAATCGATGTGCCCTTAATATTCAAAAGATATTGTTAGTGTAAATCAAACGCATAAGAATCTATTACGTATATTCGTATTAAAGAAACATAACAACTTATAAGGCTCAATAATTGTTGTAAACATCATTATTACATAATTGTATATATATATATATAATCTCAAAACTTACAATAATCATATATATTATCTATACATAAATATAGAATTTTTTTTTATATTATATATTGATCTAATTATATTAAACCTATATATTATTCCCACTCTTTATCTTTCTTATTTCTAATCCGCTTCTTCTTTAAGGATTTCTGTTGTACATTTCTTTATTCCCAATATGCTATTCTAAATGTAGATGTGATTCGATGCCTAATCCCTCCTTGCTTCTCTCTACTTTTATATCCTCATATTAATTGTAGGAGCATAGCCTTTGGGATTAGAAATGCCTTTTTTAAGGAGTCATGTCTTTTCAAAACTAATCATTACTCTAATTAACACAATCTTTAAGCTCTGCCCCTAGTATTATTTATCTTCTTAATAAAATAGTCCTTGTAGTTAACATAAAGGTCTCCATCGCTAGGATATATTAAACTGTTGCCTTGATAACATATTCATTGTTGCCTCTTAGTTTATCCTGAATCGTTTCCTTTTAAAGGACTTTATCTTTATGCTAATCGCTGACTTTGGTAAAACGTGATTATTGCCTTAATCTCCTTCACTAAACACTACTCTTTCTTTTTTATATATATATTATTTTATGTTTTTTATATAAATTTATTGTGTTAATATATTTATATATATTATTATATTATAATAATAATAATTATAATATCAAATTGTTAATATTTATTTTTATATTTTTGATATTGATTTTTTCAGTTATTTTATTTATTAATTTATTCACATTTCAAATTTCGGGGGCATGACACAATCTTATATCAAGAAACAAGGAGATGCATGACCAAACAAAATGGCACAAACCATGTACAATGGTCTAATTTTAATTGGAGAATGGATAATATAGTTCAACTGACAGTGGTTTCTATCAGCATAAATAGATATTACTCAACATTAAAAGAGACAACATAATGGAGTAGCTGATCTATTAGATTTCAATAAATCATAGGGATGACACTACCTTCATGTTGTATAAAGGTTGATCGCAACTCTAGATCGTATTAGCACAATGGTAAAGCTTAGAGTGACCATTAACTGACAAAATTGATCATGGTTGGACAAAATTTTGACTATAGATGGAGAAAAATTAATGGTCTTCCTAATAAAAATGGCTATAATGACACCTCGACTTTCATCCATGAATTGTATTGAATCTAGCAAAATATAGAAGTCACCTTCGAGTCATTACTCAACATTATGATTTGTCTATAGATTTTTGACGAATTCAAGTTGATATTAACCATGATCTTGTAGGATCTTTGGGACATTGTAGGGGATGATGTTTTGAACTTCTTTAAATTTGGTAGGATGTTGAAGCAACTAAACAACACCTTTATAGCTCTCATTCCTAAATTTTTTGACTCCCAAACCATGGTTGACTTCAAACCCATAAGCTTATGTAATAGCATCTATAAAATCTTCTCCAAAATTTTGGTTAATAGACTAAAGCCCTTACTAGAGAAAATGATTAGCCCTAGTCAGAAAGGTTTTGTTCTAGGTCGTCAAATTCTAGATATTGCTATCTCCACACATGAAATCTTTCATTCTATGGATAAAATTAACAATGTCGGTATAGCCTTTAAACTCCATATCTCAAAAGCCTATGACAAGGTGTCATGGAAGTTTCTCCTAAAAGTCCTTGCTAAGTTTGGCTTCAACCAGACTATTATAAACCTCATTAAAAAATGTATTTCCATGGTCAAGTATTTTGTTCTTGTCAATGGTGTGCCCTACGACTTCTTCTATGCAGACAAAGGAATTAGGCAAGGTGATCCCCTATCCCCATATCTCTTCATTATGGTGGCAGATGTCTTAAGCAAGATTTTTTTTTAAATTTCTCCAAGAAGATGCTATTAAGGGGATCAAGTATGCTACCTCTTTGTGGCCCTCAACTATCCACCAATTTGTAGATGCTACTATTCTCTTTGGGAGAGACTTGGCTATTGAAGCTAGGAAATGGAAGATATGCCTCAATAACTATGCCTCCATTTTTGGCCAATGCATAAATTGCATGAAAAATATGATTTACTTCTTTAATACCAATCAGGTTTTGGAAAATAAGGCAACTGCTATTCTTGGCTATGATAGTGCCCCTCTCCTGACTTTCTATTTGGGTCTTCCTCTAACAACCAAGGAAGTCATCCCTAATTTCTAGAATTCGATGTTGGAAAGGTTCTATCTTGAGTCATGCAGGAAAATTGTAACTCCTTGTTGCTCTCCAAGGGATTCCTATTTATTTCCTCTCCCTGTTCAAAATTTCTACATACATAGTAGAAAAGCTTGAAAGAATCCAAAGAAACTTCCTTTGGTTTGGTACAAAGGAGAATTTTTTTTGGCTCTACTAAGTTGGGATACAATATGCTTTCCTAAAACTAGTGGTGTGCTTGGAATAAGAAAAATTCAAACTACCAATAAAACTCTTTCAACTAAGACTGGTTGAGATCTTTTGAGGAAGAAAATGATTGGTGTACTATTCTGAATGCTAAATACCTGAATATTATCCCCTTCATCAAGAGCCTTTACACAATTGAATACCCCTGTGGATCTTTAATCTGGAACAATATCCTCATATCAAAACAACTACTTCAAAGTGGTCTAAGATGGAAACTAGAAAATGGTTCACTAATTAATTTTTGGGATGATTCCTAGGTTTTGGGATAACCTCTCAACCAAACAGAGTTTAAGGACCTTTAGGGTTATGTCTCAAACTACTTCGGTAGGTATGTTGTTGATTACTTCATTGGACAACTGAACATGGAAAATGTTTGAGAGATGTTGCTACAATACTCAAAGGTTAAGGAAAAAGGCTTAGTCCCTCTAGAAAACCTTTTCCTTCACTATAATTCCTATGTTTTAGAAGGAACATAACTTCTTTTGGGCTAAGGATAATAAAGGAAACCTAACTGCCAAGTTGACTTACTGTCTATTGTCTAAGCATGGTCCGTGTGGTAGATTTTGGAATCAAATATGGAACTGACACCTTATACCCAAGATTCAATTCTTTTGGTGGACACCTGCCCACAAAAAAATCCTCACCTAGAACAACCTAATGAGGAGAGGATTTCAAATCCCTAATAGATGCACTTTATGCAAAATGGATGAGGAATATGTGCCTCATTTGTTATTACATTTCCCCTTTTCTGTTGAGGTTTGGGCCTATGCTCTGCAAAATTTGGGTGTCTGCTAGTCAATGAATGACAATGTCAAAAGTCTTGTGGGAAATTGGATATGTCCTTTTTCTCACCCCCTAACCAGGGAGATTTGGAGGCAAGCGCCCCTCCTTCATTTGCTGGTGCATCTGGAAGGAAAAGAATAATAGGATCTTCCGCAATGAAAAAAAGAGTCCCAAGGTGGTCTTTGGTTCTTGCTCCAGGCTTCTAATTGAGAATGTTTCTTTGTGTTGTTGGAAATGCTCTAGTAGGCCTCCTACTGAAATGGAGATCAATGTAGCTCATAAATGGGGTTTACAACTAGATGTAGACTCCTTTGATAACTCTAACTAATAGCAAGACAAAATACCAAAGGAAGGCCTCCACAGTTTGGTTGGTCAAAACTCAACTTTGATGGGGTTGTAAAAGGAAACCTGAGTCCTACTAGTATGGGGGGAATAATAAGATATTTTGAGGGTAAGTTATTGTTGGATATGCAGGGGGTATTGGAGAACAATATTCTATGACAATTGAAGCTATGGCTATGTTTGGTGGTATCAAAATTGCATTTAAATTTAGGGATCAAAAGATCGCAGGTGGAAGGTGATTCTAAAAACTATAATTGATGTTGTCAAAGGAAAAGGTCATATTGGTTGGTCTTGTGATATTATCTTGGTGTTGAGGGGTAAAATTGCACCTAGTGAAATTTCCCACATCACCTTCACCTTAGCCTTATAAGGTTGACAATGCAAAAAATTTCCGCCTTTACCCTTCATTCTCGCACGTGCTTTGTCATTTTTCGTTGGTGAGATAATTTTCATCATAGACACCTCCATGCTGTGCAAACGTCTACGCAATGCGCTAGCATCTTGAAAAAATTCCTAGGTTAGTGGACATTGGGATGTTATGATTCTTTACCACCTTGAGGAATGTAACGCTTCCTACAAACCTTGACCGCCTGAAAACGTCTCTTTGCCACCCAAAAATAGCTTTTGAAATTACCTCTCTCAATTCCATTGATTCCAATTCATTCAATTCGTTCATTCTCATTCACTTCTTGCTCATTCACTCCACTCTTCCATTCTACAACATTGTTCTTGTTGCTTCTTGCTTCTACACCATTGTTTCTCATAGGTTTCAATGTTTATGTCATTGGCACTATCGGCTTACGCTCTTAAGGCTCTCTTCCTCTCTCAATTTCTCCTTGAGCACATAGAAGGGATGATATCATTTACTTTATTGCATTGTCTTACTTATAGTTTAGCATATATATTGTCTTTGATTTCTATAAGTTTTGTATATTACGTTTCTTTATAATGTTTTTCTCTCTATCATTTCATATCGACTGACCGTGGAGGTGGAAACACCAAAATAGGGGTTTGACTGAGGAAAAATCCAAAACACAACTCCAACAATTTTTCGTCTCTGTGTGTGTAGGTACTTCGTTCGTGTGGAGCTTGTAGGAGTTTGGACCACTCGTAAGTTGTATTTCTACCACCCTTGCTTTGTATTTCATTACAATCAATTTATCTTTTAAGTTATAGTATTCTTCTTGTTGTAGTTAGTTTACTTCATGCATTAGCAACATTCTGTCATTTCTTTTTAAACTGTCAGATTAAGGTTTTTGGGTCGTTAGCACACCTTACGAGTTTTTGATTGTAGAATTTTTTTCTTGGTTTGTATGAGACACTAGCGCATCCCTAAGATGACAATGCATCGCGTTGTCGTCTGAGTCCCACACTGTCATCCTCTAGCTAAGACCCAGTTAGTTCGTAGTCCGAGGCCTTTGTGGTTTTCTCACCTGATTCTCAAAATCCCCCATCCCTAAAAGCATAAAATAGTGTCCAGTTTATCTTCCATTTGCCACACCATTTTCCTATCTTTCGCATTAAAGTAGTTTAGGGTAATCCACTCCTTGTTGACTCTTCTTTGTCTTAGAGACATGGGAGTAGCGAATCCCATCCTCTACATTTTGGTGAACTTCACATGAGCCTTCCCTCTCCTCTTGCATTCAATTTTTTTTCTTCTTTCGCATCTAGGGTGTGTTGCAAATAGTGTGTTGTGAAGCTTTTATGAGCTTTACAACCCAATCTACAACCTCTAGATATGTTGTAAGAAGAAGTCTTCGACACATTAGAATGAGATCTAGAAGGTTTAGTCCCCTTTGAACTCATCCTTCTTTTGAAGAGCTTGTTTCAAGAACTTCTACCGGTTTCTCTTAGCTGAGACTCATGGAGTCAAGAAATTTGTGGCACAAGAGGATGTCTTCCAGTGGTTGCTCCTCACGGCTGAGTTAAATTACAACCGTTGGTAAGGATCAAGATACAAAGCCTCTCTATGGAATATCATAGCCAGGATAATTACCTGCTCACTAACCTAACATACCAAGACTAGTATTTATAGGCACCGCTAGAAAGCAGTTGAATGTCTTGATGCCTGGGGTGTTAGTGTGTATGGCTGACACAAGTCCTACTAACACCAACTTTGTACTTGAGTAGGATAATACAATTAAATTAAATAAGATTCCTTTGGGTTTTAGCTATGCTACACTTGAGACTTAGAGTATCTCTATTCTTGGCTTTGGTGTTGATGCCTCTATAGGTACCAATGCTAAGGGATTTGCTGGTGCAAGTGGTGGAGATCCTTCTAGTCATACTTCATTTTTCGATCCTGCTCAATGCTTCACATGTAATATGGGTGTTGGTGAAAATTTTGTAACTTTTATCAGACATAAAACCCTGATTTCAAACCACAACTATGATATAAAACCTCCTCTCATAAAGGAGGCAACCATTCTTTTACCGGCTTATTGAAGCTAAGGAAAACTAATTAAATATTTACAATAACGATATGGGTGTGTGTCACATTCATGATTCTCTCTTTTTTCAGAGAATATGTTTTACAATTTTTCACAATTTTAAGTTCTTGATGCAATACAACTTCAAACTAAAACTAAGTAGTAATTCCAATATTCCTATCTTGTCAAAGAAAAGCCTAGGAATACCAACATGATAATGATAAATAACAAATAAGAAAAGCTCACAAAGGCACAAAGTTGTTTTGTAGCTTCCGATAAAGAATCCTTCAAGATATTAACCAACATTGTATGAGAAGGACAAAGTCTTCTATATACTTCACAATAATCCCACGAACGACATGAATAAACATAAGCACAAAGTCTTATAGAGAATTCACCAATAGTATTCAACAATATCACAATTTCAAATAATAGATGTAACTCAAAGTTTACACAAATTTACTCAAAGCCCTTTC
This sequence comes from Sequoia sempervirens, assembly GCA_007258455.2. Lineage (NCBI taxonomy): Eukaryota > Viridiplantae > Streptophyta > Pinopsida > Cupressales > Cupressaceae > Sequoia > Sequoia sempervirens. The sequence goes on along the minus strand of VDFB02189305.1, from coordinate 8,831 downwards.
GATCTCAATTACTAATCACTACCAATTCGATCAAACCATAAGATAATTGTTCCCAACACAATTTTGGTATGTAACTTCACTTCTTTATTGATCAAAATTAGATTCACAAAATTGAACTCAAAGTTTCAATATTCATTTCACAAGTGGGCAACACTTCGTTGCAAAAGATAAAATGTAACAATTACAATAGAATCCTCTCTTAATTGTAGATAGGAGAGGAGAGCTAATCTAGGAAAATCCTAGCTAACTAGTTGACTTATTAGAAAATGTTGTCCATAATTATAGGAGAACATATTTTTTTACATGTAATTACATTTTTCAAAATGACATGTAGAATGTCAAGGCCTATCTACATAAAGCATGAAAAATGCTAAAACTAGGAAATCTAATCTAAGGAAAAAATTATCCTTCTTCAACATTTTTCTTCATGAAAACTTCATTATGACATGCACTTCATCACTTTCTAGCATTGGAGTGTACTTTGGAGATGACGAGGATTCTTGAGATTGAATCCTCTAATGAGATTGAACATTTTCTGATGCCTTTTAGGAACAATTCTTAAATCTAGAATAAGTTGGAAATCCATCATTTTGTTCATTGAAGCTATTGAGAAAGCTTCTTCAAATTCTTCTTGAACCATTGATGAACACTTCTTTGAAAAATTGAAACATGGGAAGAACTTTTTGGTTGTACTTCAAAGCCTTCTTGCTTGGTGATAGGCAAGAACTTGATCAAAACTGCTCCGAAATTTGAGCAATTTTATGGGTTTGGGAAGCTTGAATGCAATGATGGCGGAGAACGAAGTGGAAGTGAGTAAACTAGCAAATGGATGTGAGCAATGAAGCAAGAAAAATTGAGTGAAGCGGGTGAAACGAAGCTTGGAACACATTTTTGGAAGTTTTTGAGTGTTAGTAATTTTTTTAGAAATTTGTGCAAGGGCGCTAAAAGTCAGCGCCCTTACACTTGAAAATTTTGTATTTGATGTAAAAGCGCTAAAAAATGATGCTATGACATGTTTTGGAAGGAAAATGTATTTTGTGTAAAAGCGCTAAAAAAATAGCGCTTCAACATGTAATATGCAAAAGTGATAAAAATCAACGCTTTTACATTTTGGAGGACTTGGTAATTTCATGCAAAGGCAGTGAAAAACAACACTTTTATATGTCATGTAAAAGTGGTAAAAATCAACGCTTTTGCATGGGGGAAGGACATTCGAGTGTAAGAGCGGTGAACAACTGAGCTTCTGCATGAAATATGTAAGTGCAGTGAAAAATTGAGCTTCTGCATGTAATATGTAAGAATGGTGAAAAAAAAAGCTTTTACATGTCATATGTAAAAGCGTTGAAAAGAAAAGCTTCTACATGTGACTTGAGATTTGAGATGCAAAAGTGCTAAAAAACAATGCTTTGACATATCACATGTAAGAGCGAAAAAATTCAGCACTTTTACATGTTGGAAAATATGCAAAAGTGCTAAAATACCCCGCTCTTGCATGTGCCAAAAAATGACTAAGGCATGAAATATGTAAGAGCACTAAAAATCAATGTTCCTACATGTAATATGTAAAAGCGCTAAAAATCAACGCTCCTACATGTGCAAAACTTTTTCTAACTCCCAAAACTGAATTTTCACAACTTGGTTTAAAATACGAATTTTGACGAACTAACAAAGGTTAATGCTCGAAATGAATTTTTGATGGGGGACCACACACAAGGACCAATTCAATTTGCCTCGTTTTGCATGCTTAGAGTACATGGGCTATGAAACATACAAGTTTCATAGGGGTTATCCCTCGAATTGAGCATGCTGAATTTGAGGATAACAGGTGCATGCATAATCAGTTGGCAAGCTTGACCAGTTCCTCCTCCCAACCTATGTTCTAGCCTTTCCATTGTCATAGTCCTCTTTCTATTTCCATTTTGAAAACTCCTATTCATTAGTGGGTGGGGATTCCAAAGTTCAAAAAGAATAATGGTCGTGGGGACCCTTGGACACACGTCTCATCCTTTACCGCGCTATGTATTGATTTCTTTCATAATGATGCTTTGTTGGCCAACTTATTCTCACGTTCTCTCAAGGATGTTGTTCTAGAATGGTATTGTGCTTTACTTGATAATTCTATTTTCTCTTTTTACCAACTAGTCAACCAATTCCTCCAACAGTTCTAGGCCAACATTGGGCCAAAGATTGCCTTCAACGATCTTGTTCGGTGTAAGTAGGGGACACATGAGAAGTTGGCTGAATTTATAGTTCGGTATAAGGCTTTTTTTGCTTAGATTTCCTATCCTTTGCCTAACTCTGATGTTCAAAAGGTGCTTATTGGGAACTTGTAGCCTACACTGCAAGAGAAATTTATTTTTAGATGAAGTATCCTTCTTTCGTGCATCTGTGTGTCGCTTTGAGAGAATACCACCAATTGTTTCTTTAGTATGGGGATTCATCCTTGTGCTTCTGCCAAGACGGTTGATTAGTTGTGTTAGTCTTAGGTAAGAACAAGGTTGTGGCCAACAAGGTCTTTGTTCCTACAAATTAAAATAATACAAGATGAAACAAAAAATTAATAAGTTATTAGAATCATACACTAATGTCCTACAAAAATTATTAAAACATAAAGTGATAACATTACTTGAGATTCAACAGTTCTACGAGCCATACCTTGAATGATATGACTCTCAAAAGTTCTACCAATTCCATCGAGTTGTTGGGCATGATATTGAAAGATGTATCCACCTATGTCACATGATTCAGGACTGCATTGATGACATGACCATCTACCTTGATGGGCGTTGTACCCAAAATTAAAATTTTTGCTTCAGTAAGGCATTTTGGTAGAAATGGTCAAAATCTTGTAAAATTGTTGTCAAAAGTAAAAAAGGGTCAAAATGTCTAAAAATACCAATTTTCTATTTAAAAATTTATGAACAAATGAATCCTAGGGTTTTTTAGGGTTTATTGTCAAGAGGATGCTTGCAAAATTTTGAATTTTTTGAAATCAGGGTTTCAAGCCCCTATTCTTACAAAAACCCTAAAAAATAGGATCTTTCCAGAAATGGCTCAAAATGATTTTAATTGGTTAATTTTTCGTCACAATCACACTGGTCTAGTCATAATTATCAAAAAGTCAGTTTTCCTTGGTGGGTCTATTTCATTTTTTCAAGAGAAAAGTTAGGACCTTTGAGGTCATCAATGGAGAAAGGCTAGATACCAGGTGTCAGAATCTGAGCTTCAAACATTGCACAAAAGAATGTATGGTGAAAGATGCTAACAAAATGGTGAACGACAAAGGGGAATTTTAAAAGTGAAAACTACGAAAAATAAACTAAGTATGGAGATGGATGCCTTACCTCAAGGAAGACGCCTAGGCTTCAATGCCTTTGAATATTTTTCAATTTTTGTTTTTCACACACCCAACACAGTCATGATTCAGTTTTCATGTTTCTCCAACAAGTCCTCAAATTTTTCCAAGCTTCACAATGAGTCCGTTGACAAGTTCATTAGAGCAATCAAACATCCAGGAATGAAGATCAAATTGAGGTGTTTTTGTAAAGAGCTGCAAATTGGAAGTTATACCTTATGTACACAAATGCACCCCTAAAGGCCAGGGCACCCAAATATTTGAGCCCTCTAAAACAATCTTTAGAGTATACAAAACTAGTCATCCTTTCTGAAAATTCTTCGAGCTTTCCATTGAATATCTTGGCCCGACCACAAGATTCATCAATCATCAACAACTGCAGATTGAAGCACATGAGGCAAATTGCAGAAATTGAAAATCATCTAAAAAGTGGCTCTCTGGAGCATAAAAGCACCCTTGCTAGCTTGGGGCACCCATGAATTCAGGCCACTAGAACCACTTTTTAAGGTTCGCAGCCTTAAAGAAGATCTTCTCAGAGTTGATCACACTCTACAGTGAGTCTGTCAGCTAGTTCATAGGACCTATTAGACGTCCAAAATCAAGGATCAAACAAAGGAAGTTTATCAAGATAAAAGATGAAAATCTGGAAAATTCTCTAACTCTAATGATGCAAAGTGCCCTAGTCAACCAGGGGTGCCCATATTAAAAAAATAGTCAAATCCGAGATCAGAGGTTTGTGTGAGATATCAATCTCCTCAGACTTGATCAGGCTTGCTAGATCAATTCACTTTTAGTCTCAATTACTCATAGATTGGTGGGAAACAACACTCAAATAGGGGGTACCAGTCATCGAAAACAAGCAAAATTTTGAAACTTCAAAAACTATTCTAACATTGCAAACTTGGACGCCTACTCTCAAGGTGGTGCCCAAGTCAACTTGAGTTACAAATTTTTAAAGAATTTCTCATGCATTGGCTGCCCAATTTTTTGGGGATTCTTCAAGTTAACAACTAATTTCGTGGGATGACTCCTTAAATTAGGGTTTTTATGAGTTAATTGATGCTACCACCTCCAAATTTTATTTAACAAGCATCTAGGCGTCTATTCTTCATTATTTTGTAGATTGACTTCAAGAGAAAACACAAAATTTTCTCTTCAACATTTAAAGGATCAAATGAAAGCCATTTCTAGATTTCTTCATAGATTCGAGTTTAGGTTGCACTTAAGAACATATTTCTAGAATCCATATCTCTAGGGCATCCATTTTCAGAAACAAAAGTTCATCATTTTCAACTTCTATCGATTTGGGTTCTCTTCTTTTTCAATCTTCTCCAAGAGTGGAAATTTTTTCCACAACTTCTTTAGCTTCCATGCCTAGGGTTTCTTGCAAGTTCAAGATGAATCAATATTTTTAAAAATCTAGACATCTAGGTTTATTTCAACATGAAATTGGCCACAAAACCCACGTCCCAAAATTTTCTAAAAAAATAGCTTCTGCGACTTCCATTTTTTAGGGTTTTTGAAAAAATCATATTTTTCAAAAAAATGACATTCTAGGTCTACTCAACATACATGCGCCTATAAAACCCATATCTCACATTTCTCTAGGAAATCTTCTACCTCTGAGGGTTCTTGGATGTTCGTGAAAAAGTCAAATTTTTGAAAAAATGGACGATCTGGGTCTAGTCAGAAGAACATTCTCAACAAAGCCTATATCTCATAATTTTTTGAAAAATTTGCCTCTCGGCGAGGCTATTTTTAGCCTTTGCACAAATTTTTTTCAAACATAGTCGTGTTCATAGTCATTCTTCAAGTTTTCAAAAATGCAATTCTCTCAAATCAAATTCAAGACCAAACCAATCTTGCTTCATGATTTCTTGAAGACACTTGACACCGACTTACATCAAGTACAATCAAGTAGTTGATTTGAATGCTTTCATAGGCATAGATTGTATCACAATCTAGAATCTTGAACAATCTGGGTTACTTGAGATAACCTCTTTTCCCTTCTTGGCACAAAACATCGAGTTTGTAATTGCTTGTGTCAAGCATTACAACCCCACTTCACAGGAAATCTAGTCAGTAGATGGGAAAATAATGTGTAGCCTCAATCCAACAGATGTTGAGAGGTGTTTTTCCATTCCACCATGTCCAAATAACCTTATTGTATCAAAAGAATAATATGAGAAGGTGTGGAATGCTCAAAAAGATCAATGCTAGAAAAGGATGGTGCAAAGGTGGCTAAAAGAAAAATGAATTTTTTTTCCAAAGAATGTTGGATGTAGAGAGTACAAAGATGAATTTGTAGTCCTGATTACTCTACTCAACTGAGTCACGGGTCAAGAATAGGCGCACAAGTTTCAATTGTGTATGTTCTACATAATATCTCAAATTGTCAGCAATAGAGAACACTATGACTCACCGAATTTGATTAGTGACACTCTTCACAGCTAGATGACAAGAATTCTCCAAGGCCCACAAATTCCATATTATTTCATACCTTGTATATCTAATAGTCTTTCAAGGAAAGTTTAGAGGTATGAATGTCGTTGGAACTCTGGGCGTGCAGTGGGTGTATGAGTATTACTTGCAGTTAGAGTTTTCACTATCATATCGACATTTCAAGTGAGTGAATGATTGTTTCTTGATACATACAATGCAGGATCTTGACAATGAGTTGCATATATGATTTTCAATAGATGCCAAATTGGAAATGGCGGATTTGACTGATTGGTTGATCCAATTCCCCACATTCTCCTACATATGTGTATATGGTTTCTCAGGTAGTCCAATCATGCTACCTCGATACCCACTGGATAAGGTAGCATTCATGGAGTTCATAAGGCAATTTCTTGAAGTCCACAATTTTTTGCGTAACAAACACGTCTGCTGCTAATTTCCCTTTTGAGATGGGTATATACAGATGCAAATCAACGATTGATGCTAAATTAATGAGCAATGAAATGACGAAGCTTCATATCAAGTTTCACATAAAAATGTGTTCATATGACCCTTGGGGTCTCTTGGAAGCTCGCCTTGGTCAGAATTCTTCACATAAACCTGCGATGGAATATTTTTGGTTTAGTTGTGAAGATGAGTTCGAAGTGCACAGGCGTAATTACAGTAGATTTACTCTTCCTCAGATTGTTGATTCTTATCAAAAGATGTGGAGGTTTATCAGATGATGATGGAGAATGTTTACTTCCCTCATATGACAAAGATCAGGTTGATTAGCAACTACTTCAACCAATTGATTGGTACACCAAAGAGAGCACTTTCATTGAGGAAAGGACAAGTTTGGTTGTAAAAAACAAGTTATTCTTGAATAGAAAAATCACACAGAGGGTAGTCATTCTAGATACAGAGTCGCCATTGGTTACCACCACACTACCTTCCACTTCAAGATGGAAACCTAGGGTGAAAGAAATGCTCAATCATCTAGAGGGTACAAAGAACTACAAGATGTCAATGAATTTCAAGGAAAATATGCACTATCCTATCGTAAATAAGCAACATCAACAAGTGGATGCAACCGAGGATATAGTTGAGTCAGTGCCAAAAGTTGAAGCAGTGCCTCCTATTTTCCTGTCACCACCATAGTCTCCTCCAAATCACATTGATTTGGATTCTGATTCACCAATTCTTAACATCTCAACACCAACTCATTCATCAGGAGTTGATGAGACTAGAACTAATCCTTCCAATGAAGTTATTCAAGACTCTTCATCTTGGATTGAGAACCTCCTGGGTAGGAAGAGGAGAAATTCATCTTACCAATTGAACTTTGCAGAGTTTGATAATGTCTACCAAGACACATCAGACAAGAAACTCAAAAAGAAAGTTCACTTGGAGAAAAATGCTGACAATGAGATTGCCACTATCTCAGAAGACAAGAACACCAACAAAGTTGAGGTTGATGACTTCACATTGGTCAAAGCCAACCTTGGTAGAAGCACATGTCAAGCAGATGTAAATCTCTTTGAGGTTTCAACAATTAACTTGAAGGAGATAGTGTTCAAAGATGGTGAAGACAAGACTTCCCTCAAGGCTGAAAATCGACAACTCCGACAATACATCTCCAACTTGTTTCACAGTACTTCACACTTCACTTCTTTGCTTCCCACGGATGTTGGAATCATCTACATATTAAAATTAGCTAAGTTAGTTGGTTGCTTATGGAAAAAATCTAAGAGAATGGGTTGAAGAATTCGTCACCAGGGGAAGATTCATACTTGCAGAGATGTACCAATTGAGGTACAATACCCACAATTTTCATTTAGGAATTCAGGAATAAGAGCAAAACATAGAGGAAAGGAAGCCCAAAGATGAGATCAACATTGTTGACATGAGAATGGCCTATGATGCAATCACTATAGAAGAGCACAAGCAGACCACGAAAGCAATGACTGTAGAAATGGATGAGTATAGACAAAAGGTTGCCAATTCTCTCAAGTTTGTAAGAACGTTCATGTCACAAATTCCTTGCCAATATCAATGTGAGGATGGTACGTACATTGATCTTGATGAAGTACTAATGGAGTTTCAAGACCTCGTACATAATAGTTTCAACGGTGACCCCGTTGATTGTAAGTTGAGTCAAGTTGTAGCAATGTCAACGATATTTGATGAAGCAGCTGAAAGGAGAAGTGAGTTTCTCAATTAGATCATGGATGGTGAAGAGATGTTGCAAAGAAATTTCATCGTTCAGAAGAGTATTAGTGTTCCTAATGTAGAGGCAGTTAATATCTTCCTAGAGGAATTGATTGCTCAATTTGTCAAAGAGTGAACTACTAGTTGAGGCATGCAAACATTTTCCAAAGATAGAATTTAAAACAACAGTTAAATTGATGCCTTTTCCAAGTTAACTAGTTGTCCTCTTTTCATGCATGTCTATCTTTGGAGACATCTATTGTATAGTTGGAGATTTCTTTAGTTTTAGATCAGTTAACTGATGTTAGTCATTCCAATTAACTGTTATCTTTGTTTAGACTTAGAAATTTAAATCTTGTAGATTGACAAAACTGATTGTTAACACAAGGAGATTTTAGGGTTCCCTACTCCTATTTTTATGTATAAATAAGATCAACCTTGCTCATTATTTGTTGTAACCATGCTTGTGATAACAAAACACTTCAAGCCTTTGTTTCCTGCTTCTTTTTTATTCAATATATGTTCAAACTTTGTCAAGTGTAATTTGGTTTGATCATTTATTGTAAGCAAGACTTGAGGAAATAAATCTTATGCCTACCTTGCTTTGATCTACTGTCTCAAATATTTCAATTCTTTGCTTTCATGAACTTTATTTCAGCTTACATTTGAAAGTACAATGAGTCTTCGAATGTGTTCTAGAAACAAGTTTGTTTAAGTTTGTTTTATGTTTTACTTTCATAAACTCTATTTCAACTTATATTTGAAATTACAATGAGTCTTTGAATGTGTTTTGGAAACAAGTTTATCTAAGTTTTGTGTTTACCAA
>VDFB02189304.1:0-21445 GCA_007258455.2 Sequoia sempervirens | reverse complement strand
AACCAATCCATCTGAATCTTGTATCCCTCAATACACTCCACCATCCATGATATCCAAATCTCACATTTGCCATGTGTTGGCAACAACTCTTTATCATAAGGACTCTAAGGGTACTCTATCATGATGTGCACATCTAGGCAAGGTTAACTCTGGTATCAACAAAGAAGATAAGAATTACTAGGGGTTACACTGCCGTGTAACCTTTTAGCAAAAAATTCAAGCAAAGATATCGCCGGGCAATGTGCCCATGATAAAGCAAACGTAAATCAACTATTGGCTGGCCATCACTTCACTGTACATTCACCACCACTAGGTGGTTCAATGAGAATAAAACTCTTCAACTTCATGATTGAAAAATCGGGGCGTCTCAGGTGATTACGGAAAACGTGAATATAAACAGCAAAGAGAACTCCATCCCTTCCAAGTGAAAACCACTCATGGTGCGGTGCCTTGATCGGCACCATGATTGATGAACCCAGAACACGTGCCCGCGGTAGAATCGAGCATCTATGTGCACCATTTTAGGTGGAAGCATCTCATTTTATCCATAATAAATCCAATCCATTTTTATTCAAATCCAACTTATCTTGACCTTGACAAATGTTTGGTGTACACTTTACACTTGCTTATGGAAAATATTTTGAGATGGATCACTATCATTGATCCTATGCTATCCAACATTATCTTAGCCATGAGTCATTTTCCAAAGGGGCATAATCTATACAAACATGTTATCCTATCACAAGATAATCCATTACCTACATTGCTAGACACTCAGGGAAAGTACTTACATCTTGCTTCATAATAAATCTTGATCTATGTCTTCTAGCTCATGTTGTGATCTAGGCATTTTCCAAACAATTCAACCAAACCATATCAGTTGCATCTTACTGACATTTCAATATGGTATCAAAAAAATCAACAATCTTGTTCCTAGCCTAGCTAAAAAATCTTGAACAATCATTATCTGATAAGTCAATCATCAGCTTGGGATGAATCCTTCCCAATCCTTGTGTTGTTCTTATCTTGACAACACTATCCTTGCATTGTTGTGTATCCTCAATAATGATATCTTTATCAAAAATTATTCAATCAGATCAACCATTTTTAGCTCAGCTATCAACAAGAACTCAAAAGACTATTGATATCCCTAGATACTGATATCTCAAAAATCAAAACATCTAGAAAACCAAACAAAAAAAACTAAAAACATTAAAAAAAAAAAAATCTAAAATGAAGTCGTAAAACATAAAAAATCCCAAAAACATCGTAGGCTTGTCTATGGACAAGCCACATAGACTCAAAATAAGAAAACTATGAGCCTATGCATGTATAAATTAGGAAAGGCCATCATAGATGAGCCCCTGAGGCCCTAAGTTATTCCCCTTAGGTGTCCCTTTTGGTCTTTATACTTGGTTGAAAAATCCAAACAAAAACATTCAAATATATTGAAAACACCAAAAACAACATCAAATAACATCAAAAAGGACAAAAACATATAGAAAATATCAAAAATATTATTTTCATTTTTGCCTCTCCACAATAAAACACCATCCATGATAATAAAAAGATCATCACCCTCACTCTTTGACAAAAGAGACCACAAACAAAGCAACATCACAAGTGAGAAATTTTAAGCAAACAATTGTAAGGACTTTATTACAAGCAAACAAAAACAAAGCCAAAGTGTTAACTACCTATCTATTCTAACTATATGGCGATAGATTCTTTACCAGAAAAGATGCTCGCCCCATCTATGACTACAACTGCAGGTGGCTGGCATTTACATTTATGCTCTATGCTCTAATCGAGGGCGCCTTCTATCCTTTGGACCTTGAGTCACCGGTTATTGAAAATCCAACATTAACATCTTGAGGTATGTCTTAATGAATAGATCATTCCTACAATAGACATCATTAATATCAAATAATAGCTTGAAAACTCAAAATAGATATGGTAAGTGATACAACAACATTGTTTATCTTTAAGTGATCTTATCTTTCTGATTTAATTTCTTGACTCATTCCAAGGATCTCTCGAGGATGTCCATTAAGGATTCAGAGAGGAAGGAATGGGGGAAATTGAGTGTCATTTTTTTTTTCTCTATTTGTTGGATATTTTTGTGATACTACCACTATGAATACTTTCTTTGTTCTATGTGTGGAAATTGTTTTGAGGTATTTCTTGTAGTGGTTGCATGTTAGGTACTTCATACCTCTCAATGTAGCCGGTCTGAAATATTTTAAAGCTTCTCACCCATACACTCCAACAAAGGTTTTTGTATGTCTGGTATAAGCAAGAATACTCCTTGTTTATGGAGTCAAATTCCACGCAATGGATACAAATCCACCTTGGTCATTAATACCCTGTGCATTATGCCCATTTGCTACATCAACAAGGATTGAGAAAATATGAAGTCTCTATGGGAGCAAAAGAAAACTCATCAATGACTAACAACATCAATTTTCTTCTAATCATCTAATTTCTTCTTGTAAGAGAGAGGGACCAACAACATCAAGGCTCTAGGTAATGGAGAGCTAAGAGCAGAGGGCTGCTCTAACTTACCTCACTCTAAAAGATGGGGATCAAGAGTGAATAGCACTGTATGTTACTTTTGTCACTTTACAGACCCAAGTTTTAGGTTTAGGATAGGAGAGCTAGTTTTCAAAGTCAATACTACACCTCAAATAGCTCTTTGTCTGAGGATGACAACGTAGTTATGGGATGACAGTGTGGCGTGTTGGCATCTCTCTAGCGTGCTAGCATCTATATGGCCAAAAAAATAGGAAGTAAAATAAATACTACCTAAAAATGTACTAACAGCCTAGCTAGTTGGTTTTAGGTTGAAAAAATAGAATGAGGAAATAAAAAAAGCAAAGACGAATGTGATAAAGCAAATAAATAAAGGCTAGGGTGATGAAAATAATCTCACATAAGCGCCTATTCGCTAGCTAGCTCCACATGTACGTTCACCTAGACACAAGCAAGAGGGAAAATTTTTGGGGACTATATAGGGGACTGCCTCAGTCAAAACCCCATTTTGGTGTTTCCACCTCCATGAATAGTCAGAAAGAAACAATGTAGAATATGCAATAAAGGAAAGAAAAGGAACCAAAGAACACTAAAAACAATATTATGCTACACAATAAAATCATAAAGGAGAGGACTGAAGTGTTACCACCTCCACCCAAAATCTCACTAGCCAATGGAGGAGAAAGAAAGCTATGAACTTGGAAAAGTCACCACCAATACAACCGTGGTGAAGGGAGGTCTCACAAGACTCCAAGCTCGTAACGTGTAGGATGGCTTTACACTTGTAATGTGGAGTTGATGGAGTGATGTTGTTGCTTCAATGTTCATAATGGAAGGGCTAGAATGTTGCTTGAGAGTGAAAGAGTGAAGTGAGTGCTTAGAGAGTGTGTAAGAGGATGAAATGAAGTAAGAAGGGATGAATTTGAATGAAGAATGAGGGAGAATCTACCATTTTTGGGGTTGGTTGGTCGAAGAGGGACATTACAATTTGATCCCAGTCGAGTGTGTAATGCTTCTACCAGCTTCATTTGTAGGAATCCGCTAAGGATAGAAGTGCACCACATGGACGTATGTGTGCATTCTACTCGTACAGAAATGACAATAAACTACTAAAAAAACTAGTAGAAACTACTTATAAATGACTATAGTTGGTCACGTGACCATTAGTAGTTTATTGCCAGTCATATATAATGTGACCAAATTGATGAATAAACCATTTTTTAGTCATTTATTGGTTGTTTTTATTGATCGATTTGGTAGTATATTTAGTCATTGATTTATTCATTCATTGTTGTGATCTAGTCACTTTTTTTCCACTGATATATTTAGTCATTGATTTAGGCATTGATTGTTGTAATATGGTCACTTGTTTAGTCATTTTTTATTCACTAATATATTTAATTGGTCACTTATTTAGTCAATTTTTTATTCACTAATATATTTAGTCATTGATTGTTGTTAACTAGTCAATTATTTAATTGTTTTTATTCATTGATTTATGTGCATTGGTAGTGTATTTGGTCATTAATTTTAATCATCATTTTGATCAATTTGGTAGTATATTTAGTCATTTTTATTCACTGATTTCACTGGTCATATATTTAGTCATTTATTCACTCTTCACTAATTTTTGTCAATTGGTAGTATATTTAGTCAATTTAATTATTAATTGATCTCAATTACTAATATATTTAGTCATTTTAATTGGTGGTATTTGAGGATTTAAGCATAAAAGATAGGAAATACGCTAATCATCAATTACACACACTTAGAAACAACTATTGAGAAGGAAAAATTGGAACTTTATTAATAAAGAAAGGTGTTCTGGTTACAGCTTACAAATAGAGTATTACAATTGTTATTTTCGATTACAAGACTAAAAACTCGAGTTACAATATTTCATAGAAATGAATGCAAGACAAAAAACTTCTCCAAAGAATTCTACAATGATGGGCTGCATTAGCGAATCCCTTCAGTAGCGAGCTTCTTGCTGCATCTTCAAGGAGAGTTTGATTGTACATATGACTATCTGCAACTGTGATCCTTAATAACCTTTACAACCGCTTCCCTCCTTTATATGCAATCGGCATCTAATACCAGGCAATAGGGGTGTTTTCCTTTTCCGGCGCAAATGAAGTTGTGCCTCAATACAACCAACAAAATTAATATTAGTCTCAATTGAGAAGATAAAAGTGCATTGTATATTACAAGTTTACAAAGGAAAGTCCAAACACAACAGAAAGATAAATCAATTAAAAAACTATATCCTTGTCAAAAAATTCCTTAAACAAAGTGTTCAACATAGGCTTGAAATATGCATATTGAACCCTTGATTTCATAACCTTGTTCAAAATTTAAGAAAGGTGATATGCTCAGATTATAGAGTGAAGTCGACATATTATAGAATGAAGGTTATCAACACTAACCAGACTGGAACAACAGATCAAGAAAAATTTCTTGGAAACCAAGCCCAAGAATGCCATCAAACTTGGACAACAAAAATTTCAACCTTGGTTCATGTGTTGTATCAGTAAAGACTTGCACCATTAAAGAATCCAAATTAAGTTGATGAGAAAAGATCTTCGATATCCAATTGTGAAGCCTTAACATCCAAAATTACCTTTTTGGATGTTGTGGATGTGTTGTTGATATGTGGTTGTCATTGATGTCAACACTATTAGTTATTTGGTGTATCGGAGGTTTATATAATAAAGGTTATTGAGATACAAAAATGGTACACGCCAAATTTTAGAGAGTTTACTTAGCATTAGACAGTCGTTAGGAGGTGTGCATGCCTATTCTAGGGACACTTTAGCAGTTGTCCTTGTTGAGATGAGGAGAGAGGTTTCTGGTGATGTACCTTTGACCATAGTCTAGGCTAGAGTGTCAAAGGACATTATAAAAAATGAATGTTTTCCCCAATATGCTACTAGAGTGCAGGTGAAGGGATATCAGGTTACTAAGTGCATTGATCCTATGATGGCCCCACTAATATATCCACGCTTTATTGCTACATTTGGTCAGTATTTAGATAACAACCAAATTCCATTGTATTTTGCACAATAGTTATATGCTGAGGTCCACTTAGGCCTCAATGTTAACTATTTGGATTTACCTAGCCATTTGGGTCAAGGCCATGGGAGGGTGTGTCATAGGGATGCATATCAACATGCAAGTCGAGAGCCCCAAAATTATAGGGCGTTTGTTGGGTGGAGGATGATTTTTGTTGCTCCATCCATTAGCCCTATTGGAGATCAAGTTGTCATGGCTTCCCAATAGGGAGAAATTGATGGTATTTTCGACATTGCAATCCAGGCTCAGCGGATATCTGCAAATCACGTGAGCCAATATTTGATGAGACAAACACATAGGTCATCACCTATTGATTCAAATGTATGTGTTGTGACAAGAATTCCATCTTCAGTTGATATAGATCACATTTCACATGATCCCCATATTTTGAGGGATACATGTTGTAGATTGTCTGATGACCTGTTAAGAGCCAATGGTGTGATCTTAGGACATTTTGGGATCCCATTGGAAGATGTTACCTCATTTGTGGGTTAGTGTTATGGTGGAAATTTTCAAAGTCCAGTAGTTCCATCTTGACATTCTAATATTTCTCCTACACCTGGTGCTCGATCATCTACTCCTACACCTGGTGCCCAGTCATCTGCTCCTACACCTGGTGCCCAGTCATCTGCTCCTACACCTGGTGGCACCTAGTCATCTACTCCCACACTTGGTGCCCAATCATATGCTCCTACACCTAGTGCCCAATCATCTACTCCTACACTTGGTGCCCAATCATCTGCTCCTACACCTAGTGCCCAGTCATTTTCTCCTACACTTGGTGGAACCTAGTCATCTACTCCTACACCTGGTTCCTAGTCATCTACTCCTACACTTGGTGGCACCCAGTCATCTACTCTTACACTTGGTGGCACCTAATCATCTACTCCTATACCTAGTGCCAAATCATCTGCTCCTACATCTAGTGGCACCCAACCATTTTCTCCCACACATGGTGCCTAGTCATCTACTCCTACCCTCGTTAGCCCCTCATCATATGCTACTATAGGTTCTCATCAAACATCTATTGATACACTCAAGCTTCTGAGAGGAGGTTTTATGGAGATGTTGGCTTCACCTATGCCATATCACTTGCATATCCCACTACACACCTCATTGCAATAGTTAGTCAAGAGTAGGATTATAGAGCAGTTGGTGGATCATATGATTGCAACAACCGACACTCATGATGCAGAGGCTATTCGTAAGGTATATACCTATATGTACATGTATAATTTTTTTAATTTATTTGAAACTTTCTAAATAAATTTACATATACAATTGTGTAGTTCAAGTTTAAATTAATTTTCGAAATCTTTTTTTATGTATTCATGCATGTATACATATGTACACTAGGTGGATATGCAACATATTACTCCTAGTTTGAGGGTAGAGTGTGTATGCACACGTTCTTCACTGGACAACGTCAGTGGACAGGTGAGTTCTTTAATTTTCATCTAGAAGTTAACTACATATACATCAAGTACACGCACATGTGTACACACACACACATATATATTTAATATAATTTCTAATTATGTGTATATATATACATGTTATGTCTCTAGGGCTCAACACATTTATTGGAGCAAGATTCACTCTCAGATGGTTGCTTGACTAGGGCTTGACATGATAATAAATAATAACTGACACGTTCTATATTTCTAGCCTTTGCTATGACCGCAAAAAAATCTTTTATACATACATACATTCAATTTTTAAAAAATAGAACCAATTTTTAATTGTGGAAAAAAATTGATTTATATATAAATGTAAATTACAATTTAATAATTCTTTTCTAAATTAACAAATTTAGTATAATTTATAAATTGATCTTGATAAAGTTACAAACTTAAATGCATGTTCAAATTTAAATATATACACATGTGCACACACGTACCTTTTTTAATCAATCCTGAAATGTGGTCATGATCAGTTGAAATCAGAGGAATATCTTCAAATCTTTCATCTTCATCTTCATTGTGTGTGTCAGTAACAACAAGTGGCACCAAATTCCATTTATCAACATATCTGCATTGTTGGTTGTTACAATTATCATAGGATCCCAAAATCCATTCATAACAAAAACAAGAGTAATCTCTAGTATACAATGTCCATGTGTGTATATTTGTGCTCATCACACAATGCAAAGATCTTATTTTGTCTACCCTCTTGCATCCATGTTGTATTCTTCTATCCACTCCTACAAAAAAAATTATATATCTATATATATAATTCAAAATAAATTTAAATAATTTAAACAAGTTCAAACCTCTTTTCAAACAGTAAATTTAAACATACCTGAAATCTCCCAAAATACTCTATTTGGACATCCATCATTCCCCGCTGCTGAAGGTGTGCCAACATCACTTACAAAGTGTTTCTTACACCATTCCACAACATCATGTGCATCATTGATACACTCTCTCTCATAATTCATTTGATGTTTTCTTAGTGCACACTTGATGCAAGCTCCTGTGCCGTCATGTTCACCCTTTCCATGGCCACTCTCAAAGAAGCTCCAAACATGTGGTATATTATCATGTCAATGATATCTACATAGTGCATAAAATTTCCTTGATGATTTGAATTGTGATGCACACCCATCAAACCATACAAAAAAAATTCAATCTTCACACCTCTTCTTGCTAAATCTTCAAAAAACTTCTTAAAGCAATGTTGACAAAAAGTGTGTCATGCTCTTTATATTCACTAATATAAAAATGATATTCTTTCTTGATAACTCGTTTTTCATCTGTACTCTCAACACCATCCAATTCCAATTGTGCATGTTGATAACAAACATGAACCATAATAGTTACTTGCTCTGAATAGTAATATTGTGTTTGAATCTCCTTTTGATGGGTAAAAGAATAATTTTCTGCAAATTCAACTATTGATAAAATTGTTCCAACTAGGATAGTATCTCTTAATAATTGATATTTTTTTACTTTCCATTTAGCATAAAATGAATTTTGTATGTACAGTTGTATCAATTTAATTTTTCATAAATGTTCCAATAGGTACCTCATCTTCTACATAATCTAACCTTGTGGATTCTTTCCCAAATTTTGTTTCAAACTTTATGTGCTTGTAACTCTTGCAATTTACCATCTTCGACATGTCAGTATCTTCATTTCTCAAAGGAATTTTAGCTAAATTTCCACATGTTTCACAAGTTCCTTGTAGTACCCCTCCATTTTGCTTATGTTTTCTGTTAGCATGTTTTCACGTTGATAGACCTTGGTACTTTTTTTTGGTGTATTGATCGCTGACTCTAGAGCGATAGTGGATTTATTTTATGATATGATGATACAATGTATGGTGATAATTAATTATTTCTGACATGCTTTATGTTAGGATAGATGTTTACTTCAGATGTTGTTGTTGTTTATATGCTTATGGTAGATTAAGCGTTATTTGTTTTAATGGGTTTGATGTGACATGTATTGGTGTGGAGAATAGAGTTGCATCACTTGCTTGCGAGTGCCTTGTGATTTATGTGATTTTCTCTGCATGGTGTGCTTGTACAATGGATTATATATGTATGTGTTGTTTGTGATTGTGGGATTACTGATTTTGCATGACACTGACTCCACCTAGTTTCTCAGGTCTGAGCGTGTCAAGATTCAACATAAATGTTGATTGGGAGGTAGTAACAAGGTTTTTCCTAGACTAGTCTTAAACCCAGTCATAGTATGTCATCAGTTTAAGTCTGGTGTCTTGTTTGTGTTTGATTGGATTATTTATTATGAAAGACAAATTTTGTTAATTTAATGTTAGATTAATGTTCTATTTAATTTAATGTTTATTCAAATTAATTTTGGATAATTTAGATAAAAAATTTATACTCTATTTAATTAATTAAATTAATTTATTTGGTTAAATAATTTAATCATTTTGATTAAGTTATTTTATTAAATTAATTAATTAATTAATTAAAAGTTTATTTTATTTGTGAGAATAGATTTTATATTCTTTAAATGTTTTGTGGGAATGAAATTTTAAATAAATAAATAAATAAAAGGAAATTGAATTTTGAATTTTGAATTCTTTAATTCTTTAATATGCATTGAATTCTTGATAAGGAAGAAAGAAAGATTTTCCGTGAGTTTGTTAGAAGATATTTTCTTCTTGCCAAGTGTGTTAGTTAAATTAATTGCTTTTTCTTGTTGAGGATTCTCTTGGAAGATGTATGTGATTTGGGGAAAACAAGAAATCACTTCACGGGAAATAAAAAGAACAGGGTTCTACTAAAAATATTGATTTGTGTAAATTTGTGATTTCCTTTGTGATTTGCTTAATATTTATGGAAGAAGTTCTCTAGTTTAGTATTTGCATTTTCTGGAAATTGGTGTTCTGGAAGGGCTTTGGAAGATTGCACGCAACAGGCTAACAAAGCTTTGCTTCTACAGTCAAGTTTTTGAAGCTACAGGAATATAGGTATTTCCCTATTTTAATTTAGTTTGTCTTCTTTTGAAAGATTTCCTATGTAAGAATTAGATTTGTGTAAGTTTTTGTAAAATTGTGAACTTTAAAGATTGCTTGAGGAAATAATTGTGGTTGTGATTCCTATTTTCCTTCACGGTGAATTTTGTAAAAATTATTTTGTAGAAATTTGTTACTTTCCTGTTATCTTTTAAAACAAGATTTTATAGTGAAATTTTAGAGCAACCCTGTAGAATTTGTTAAGCAATTGGAAAGTTTCAGAAGAAAACTCTGTAGATAAATTGAGGAATTGGAAACCTCTGAAACAATCTTTATTAAAAGTTTCCTATAGAAAATATTTTAAATAAATAGATTGTGAAGGAAATTTTCTATTTTGGAAATTAAAATAAAAACCCTCTAGGATTGAATTAAATTTGTTGAGGGAAAATTGTGTATACTGCTAAATTTCTCAATTACCTGATGAAAAACCTTGTTGAAAGCAATCGCTTGATTTTAGTATTTTATTAATCATTTATTTGTGAATGTATATATATATATAATATATATATATATATATTTACATATACATACACATATACATTCATATATATATTGGATTGTGAAAATTTTATATTCATTACATGAATATTTGTGAAATCGTCGTACAGGTGAAATAAGGGTTTGATTTTTTTTTTTTGAAAACAGAATTAAATTCTAGAAACGCAGGATGAAAATAGGGTTTTCGTTTTTTATTTTATTTTAAAAAAATAATTCTGAGTAAAGGGGGGCCACAGGGGCTACCCCCACAGCCGCCCCCATATAGGGCGACGGCTTTGGAGGTAGTCGGAGCTGCCCTCACAGGCAGCGCGCGACTGCCATACAGCCGCCTCCCCATACGGGGAGGGCTGTGTATACAGCCAAAGGCTATATGGAATACACAGTCCTCTGTGTATAGTATGCGATTCCTATAAATTTTAAAATTGTTTGTGAATTCCTTTATTAATGAAAAATGAATTTTGAATATTCATTTATAAAATGAGATTTGGATTTTAGATTTTGATTATTAATACATTTAAATATATATATATATATATATTTAAATAAATATATATTCATATTTATTTTAGTAATGAAATAAGAATTTATTTTGGTTAAAATGCATGTTAAGTATGAAATCAACTAGATTTAAAACAATAAGGTTGGAAAAGAAAATTTGATATTTATTGATATGTGAAATTGAGAAAATCAAAATTAGACTAATGGTAACAATTTCTTTTATTATTTGGGAAAAGAACTATAATCATGTTATTTGAATTTCATGCTATAAGAAATGGATTTGATTGGATTTAGTAGATCCTAAGATTAGATGTATATAATCTCTGATTTGCTTTAAATTGTATTTTCTCTTTTGTTGGGCAAATTGGGATTGTATTAGATTTCAAGCCTTCTAGATAAGTTTGTAAATGTGGGAGTTGTTATTTGTTTAAATCCAATCTTTTGAGTTGACTAGGGTAGTGCACATGGGTTTGTATGGTCTATAGACACTTGGTACCATAAACAAGATGTGATGTCCGTGATCCATGTTTGATATTTGTTTTTGGTTTATGTGCACTTTTTCTACCTTAGTGAGTGAAACTTAGATTTCTTGAGTTATTTTAGGGGAGTGGCTCTTTGTGAGGGCCGGCACACAAAGTGGTGCCAGGGTAACTCATGTAGAGTTAGTAAGTCAGTGAAAATTAAAACAAAACATTAGTTAGTTTTAAACCTTTAACTAGATTAATAAGCCTCGCTTATAGACTCAAGGGCTAGTTCAGTCTTGAGAATAAGTTGAGAAGGCCTGGAATGGCAAATCAATATCTTGTTATTTTAAAAGATATTCGATTCCGCAATAGTTTGCATGTGGGGCCGGGTTTCGTAAGAGGTTGGTAACCCAAGTTGGGGGCCGGAACCTAGGAAGAAACACCAGGGTAACCTATGCAACATTGTGATGACACTCCACCTAAAATAACAGTGACCTTGTGAACTTAGCATGTTTGATTATCCTAATTCTGGAAGCAATGTAACCTATAAGTCAAGTATGTACCTTGTATAGAGTTTTTATGGTTTTACTTGTGTCTAGGGTTTGTAGGTTATGTCCAGGGAACCTTATTACTATCTCCTAGCATGGGGCTGGACCCACGTGGTACCCATGGTTGGGTGGAACGTGTACCCGTTGGGTCCCCAGCTCAAGTTCGTGGCAACGAGTGCTTCATGGATGGAGAGCTCGTATGTGGATATATGTACTTCCTTATTTGTATCATTGGAAATTGTATATTGTAATCACTCCTCAATTATTAATGAGGTGAACATTTGTAATATGTAATTGTAAACATTTATTTGATCTACCTCATTTGGAAAATGAGTACTGTAATGTTATTTCAAATGCAATGTATGAAAGAATCTTTTATGTATATTATGCTTTCAATTGTTGTAATGTAAATGTTATTCAATATATGCAATGCTAAATACTAAAGTCATCTATGGGAATTTCAAGTAGTGTGTCGTCGCGTTACTTAGGGAATGTTAGCAATTAGTTAAGTAAATGAATACACTTTGAATAAAAAATTATTACCTTCATAAACAATGCATCATTCCTTACATTACAAGACGGGCATTACATTCCTTTTATGCATTTTATTGGATGTCCATCTACATCATCGTTGGATTTATCACATAAGATGGATGCTATGAATTGACTTACCTATTTAGAAGGTGTGTTTTCATAACCATCACTTTCTTCTATGATCTTTTGGAACCCCTGATAGTAAAGATTGAATTCAATATGATAACAACAAAAAGTTTTAAAAACCTTGTTTTCCCTAACATAATGTGGCTTTAACATTTGAAACATTATTTGTCCAATCTTTATATGAGGATTTGAATTACAAAACATCATATACATCTCATGTTGCATTATGTCTAACCAATGTTTTGTATGCAATACAAAATTGTCTAGACCAGGCTCGATCTTGTGTTTTAAAACATCTCTTTTATTTGGTGAGGGATGAGTATGATCATGCCAAAAAATTAAGACCAAGTTCCTCACACCAACTTCAATATTGTCAGGACAAGAAGCTCTACAGATCAATGCCCAATTTCCTTCTCCAATGGTATCATCCAAAACCTTTCTTCTTTTCACATATCTCGTTACTGTCCTTCTACTTAAGCGAATTTCATTTGAATGTCAAGAGAGTTGATGCTTTCTTGTCATTTATGGACTTACAATAGATGTCAACATCACTCTTCTTGAAATTTTATTATTTGTTGATCAAGATTTCTTCCCAATGGAACCCAAACCTTATTTAACATTTTCAATAATATTTAAGTATTCTAGACCTTGTTTTTTCCTCTTTTTTGTGAAATCTACACCCATAAATTCTAATGGCTCTTTTAGGTCATCACAAAGAAGTAATTTTGCTAACAATTGGGCTTCACCAAGTGTATCGTGTCTTTTGAAATAAGTCTCAATTATTTCCTATGAAGTTCTTACGCATTCCCTCTTCATAGTAGAAGGAGGTTGTTTAGCATAAAACTCCAATTTCTCAATATTCAATTCAAGTAAATTATCTATATTTTTGTAAGAAATTTTTCTCCTCACCTCTTTAATTAGATTCATAGTATGAATATCGGTAAAAGGGAGCAGTCCTATCCCCTATCCAACATCAAATTGTGTATGGGCCTCCTCTCTAACATCAATTGTTTGTGCAGTTTGGGTCTCCTCCATACCATCAACCATGGTTGCTTCAACCCCCTCTTCAGAAACTAATTTTTTCTCAATGACCTCTACTCTACTTTCCATTTGTTGAGCCACTATGTACACATATCATGTATCAAAGAGAATATTTTAGAGTATATATAAAACATATTATTTTAAATATGCTCATGTATTGAATAATTTTAATAACATTAACATCCATATCTAGCACAAAATTATTCAAAATGAAAATGAACAACCATATCATCTAAACATGAGCTCTACATGATCTCAATGCATGTCATATTCAATTAAACATACATCATTCCTTTGAAAAACATTTTTAAAAAATGGTGGGTATGGTAGATTTAAGATTCAATATTTGAACCGATACATCAAACCCTAAAGTAACAATGAATAATAAAGAACACAAATTAAAGGAGGATTAGATCTAGACATAAGATGTAAAGTTATAAAATTGTAAATCTAAAATTGGAAAATAGTAATAAAACCAAAGGGGAAACTAGGTTAACTAGAAGCATGTGTGTTCAAAAAAAATATTATGATATATAAATTTTCCTTAGGATTATGGTAGCCTAATTAAATTCAATGTATCCAAATAATTATAAATTAACCTATATTAATTAATGGCAACTATAGGCATGTACATTAAAAAATAATAATTTATACAAAGGTATAAAAATTAAACATGACAAACTAAATATATATAGCTTGATGTTGAAAGGAGAAGAACAGTGAGTGCACTAAATCTTATGTGCCTGGAAATTACAAATAAAATGTGATAATATATAGGCTTTATTTATCTAGATAGTTAGTCTACACTATGTGGGGTTGAGTTTTTGGATGAAGATTAGATCAATGCTTGCACAAATATCTTGCATTAGTAGAATGACCTAACATTACACACACTTCTAGTTGTAGATTCACCTAATTTTCCTCTACTTTTGTCTTTTCTACTATTATAAAATTTGATAATGTTAAAAGTACCTTTAAATGGTTGTTGATACATTGGTGGGGACATATTCTTGGTCAACTACAATAAAAATTTGGGAAACAATAAGTATGGGTATTTTAGAACTACAAAGTATGGGTATGTTTGAGTTATAATTTATGTAGTTATTTTTATAAATTATGGTTTTGGTTTTAGCAACTCTTGCATTTGTGGTCATATAAAGAGATTTGGGGTTTTAGTTGTTGGGAAAATTTGAAGGAGGTAATCGTGTTCTGACTTTTGCAGTTTATTTCTTTGGTTTTGATAGTATTTTGCAATTTGGGAATTCAATGAGAGTGGATTGAGGTTTTAGCTGAAATTTTATTTTGATGCGTATTCCAAATGCAAAGTTCAAAATTATTTAAATATGATGTTTAAATTTGAGCAAGGAGTTCATACAAGTTTTAAATTACATAAAAGAATAATTTAGAATTTTCTAAGTGATTGAAATAATCTGACAAAATGAGTACCTTGCATTAGAAAATTTTCCAGTGGTTATATATATTTTCATCTCTATTTTTTTAATTTCCTGCCAAATTTTGCTTCCAAAGCTTTAAATATGTTGTGATAATTTCTTATTTGTTTAATTTTAGTTTTAATGCATTATATATCTTAATAAAGATAAAACAAAGGTGCATCATATGTTGAGTTGTTCTGGTTGAATTTTTAGAAAATTGGGAGTGAATTGAGGTTTGAGCTAAAATTTTCTTTTGATGTGTATTCCAAATACAAAGTTCAAAAATTATTTAAATATAATTTAATTTTTTTTTTAAATTTGAGAAGGGATGTTCATACAAGTTTTAAATTATAGAAAATAATAATTTACAATTTTCTAAGTGACTGAAATGATGTGACAAAATGAGTACCTTGCATTAGAAAAAAATTTAGTAGTTATATATATTTCCATCTCTATTTTTTTTAATTTCCTACCAAATTTTACTTCCAAAGCTTTAAATATATTGTGATAATTTATTGTTTGTTTAACTGTAGTTTTAATGCATTCTATATCTTAATAAATCTAAAATGAAGCTACATCATACGTTGAGTTGTTGTGGTTGAATTTTTTAGCAAATTGGGGTGAATTGAGGTTTTAGCTGAAATTTTATTTTGATGTGTATTCCAAATACAAAGTTGAAAATTATTTAAATATAATTTAAATATGTTGTTTAAATTTGAGCAGGGATGTTCATACAAGTTTTAAATTATAGAAAAGAATAATTTAGAATTTTCTAAGTGACTGAAATGATGTGACAAAATGAGTACCTTGCATTAGAAAAATTTCCAATAGTTATATATATTTCCATCTATATTTTTTTAATTTCCTACCAAATTTTACTTCCAAAGATTTAAATATGTTGTGATAATTTCTTGTTTGTTAACTATAGTTTAATGCACTCTATATCTTAATAAAGCTAAAACGAAGGTGCATTATACGTTGAGTTGCTATGGTTGAATTTTTAGCAGATTGTTTAAGTCTTTGTATATGGTTTTATAGATAGAAAATTCATTATTATATATTTCATTTTTTCTGTGTTTTATTTTTATGTTCATTCTTAAGGGACAGGATAAAGTGTCTTTGCTAAAATTGTTTCATGGTGAATAATTTTTTGAAACATAGAGGCTTTATTTGGGTTTAATAAATTATTTTAAAATTTATATGACTTTTCTACCCATACTTACAGACTAGTCCTTTACAATTATTTATCAAATTTTGCTGAGGATTTTTGAGTATCTTACAAGTAGGTGGTCTCATGTATTTATAATAGTAGACAAACTTTAAGGTCAGAAATTTGAGAAAGCTGATGGTCTCATGATTTTTTAGTGACAATTATTGCTTTAAAAAAAACTTTAAAAAATTGTTGAACTTTGTTTAGCATTACTTAAAAGCTAAAAGTTGTAGATGCATCACATTTGATAAAAATATATCTTAAGTGTATTTTTTAGCTTAACCATAAAGACATTTGTTGGGTATTTTAGAACTACAAAGTATGGGTATTTTAGAACTACAAAGTATTGGTAGGGAAATTTGATAGTTCTAATTGTAAATAATTTTTCTAGCAAAAACATATTTTCTTCATTATGATTTCATGTTGTTGTAACTATGTTTTTGGGAAACAATAATTGACACCCACTTCTCTCTATAAATTTTTAAGTAAAAACACAATAAGTGACACATCAAAAGTTGGTTTTGTGTATAATAAGCAGGAAACAATAAGAGTAGATCATGGAGTGAAAGCTTGGTTGTGATAGTGATGGGGGAGCTACATATTTTTGCAACTCTCCTACAAATCCATGTATATGGTGATAAAGAAATCAAGGTTTAAAAAAAATTGTCTTCTCATTATAGTGTTACTTATTTTTCTTTAGTTATAATGTGCAAAAGAGTTGTGTAATTACTAACTTTGAGTTGATTGATTATAAGAATAAAATAAATTAAATTAGATAATTATCAAAAAAAGAAGTAATATTGATTTTTATTAAGTACAATATTAAAAATAAATAAAGGAAGAAGGCACTATTGATTTTTAATTGGAAAAAAATCATACTTTATAATATAAAATATACATACCTTCTTTTTCAGCTTTTTTAGCTTGATATCTTTGCTTCCTTCTTTCACGCAATTTGTAAGGCCCCGCCTCAGATGTGATTAATACAACCCTAATTTTCTACATACTTTACTCAAATAGATAACTAGATTTATTATAAGCAATAAATAAGATGATTTTGTGTGGCAACGATATTGTATATCATTTCTTCATTTCATGTTTTATTGCCTTTACCATAAAGGTGCTATGGAGTCATAAACTAAGGAGATTATTAGTCACATTAATAAACCCTATGGAAGTCATTTATCTCTCCCTCTAAATTATCATATCAAGAGTAGTGTTAATAGTAATAATATTATTACCAATGGTAGTAATAAACATCTCAACAGTAATTTCAAGCCCAGTAGTGAAATTGAATTATGAGGGAGGCCAATACTATCATTGAGTAAATGGAATTCATATGTGAGGCTTGACCCTGTTAATATTATGGAACTGAACTTATTTTGCTTTAAAAAAAATAAAAATCAATATCGTTACAATGCAATTACTTAGTTTTAATCTTGTCGATATAATGACATTATGATATATTTGGCCTTGTTAATTGTGCCTAACTAGTCATGACATCAAGTTCTATTCATAGCCAACTTTGTTAATGTAATAGCAATATAATATGTAAGAGTATGATTCTAATGATGATATGATAAAAGAAATGGTATATGTAGTCAATACAATTGATATATATGCATAATTACTTCTATATTTAATCCTTATTATTAGTAATAGATGATGCTATATTTATATATGACTTCATGAGTATGGAATGTTAATACTTGTTACCCAACATAGTTGCACTTGATTAACACAGTGTTTCCTTATACTTACATCACAATCAAACCATAGTGATATTGTCGGGAAAATTGTAACAATAACATACCTATTGGATGAACCTTTAAAATAATACTTACAAAGTTACTATTTATCCAATGCTTGGAAACCATTAATACTACTATTTATTCACCCACTTATCCTTAATAAATCATAAAATAATTGGTGAAGATAACAATATTAATAAATTACCTACACGTTAACATAGATAGCTTTCCTAAATGTCAGATAAACTTTAATAATAACAACATCAGTAATAATTAATAACTTAATGAGAATGATCATATTTTATCAGATTTCAAAAGGGATTGGAAATCTTGGGTGGTTGGTTCTTTATTACGTAGTTAAGGGCTATGCATTGATAAGGTTGGTAAGAAAGTGATGAGTACTTGGCCCTTGGCAAAACCAATAGCCAACAGAGTAAATACGACACTTTAATTCCTGAATGCCTAGCAGCAGAGGGGAGGATTCACACAGATGCATTGATTAAGGTAGTTGGGTAGAGCATGGGAAGAATGCATTTCATGTATGAATTATTCGTCCCTGTCACGGATGTGACAAAAAGGGGTAAAACAGTCTACAACGCCTTATCTTTCCTGACACCTTTTTTTTAATCATGCCAGGGGTGAAGTGGGGGGAAAGATTGCAGGCTATGTAATTCGAAGTGACTGCTCAGTGTAGAAAAATCGGGGGTGATGTTTCAGCACTATTCGCGAAAATGGTGAGGAGATAAGCATCGAGAATCAGCAGAGGATTAGTGTGCCCAGTTGGAAGAGGCATTCAGTTGGAACAGATTTGACCTTCATTCTAATCATGCATAATTACGCTCATAACGGGTATGTGCTTTGGCATTTAGCTTCTAAAGGAGTTAACTTCTGTTTCAGAATCCATGGCTCTACGGGTTAAGTTGTGATAAAAAAATTTCTATTATTCTTCCAGCTTTCACAGAAAACAATTGTCTAAAAATGTATAAAACTGAATGTTGCAAAAAAAAAAAATACTGTTGAATAAAATGGATTACACCATATGTTGACTGAAGTTTCTCAGTAGGAAGGCTTCTTTCTTGAGAGTATATCTCTGCCCAAAATAGAATAAACAATGTATAGAATGAAAAGAACAATATTATGGGAAGATCTAGTGGCACTATTATAAAAATCCCTGGCTTGAACACAAATGCATCTTGCGATATCCAAAGTTAATGGCCCTTACTCCATTAACAATAAAGTTCATGAGATGAAAACAAATAAATAATAGAACCTTCTATATTGTCCAACCATACTCTAGTATATGCAGCTCTATGCAAATAAGCTGTATCAGCACGAGGGTAGCAAGAATAACATGAACAAAAAAAAAATAGCCATCTTAAAATTCCATGGGAATGTTCATTTCGCCCACTAATTCCATGTGGATGTGGATATATCCTTCCATGCACTTATCTTTGCCATAATCTTTGATACTACTTACTCACTTCCATTTCACTAGTTGGCCCCAAACTTCCTTCTTCAGATTGCGCAAAATAACTAATCAAGTAGATTTTTAAAGAAAAAGCCAGACCCTTCAACCAGTTATAATTAATATTTCAGCACAGTAGTTCTTTCATTTAAGACTTAGCGTGCTAACAATGAGTCTGAAGTCATGCTAGAGAATGAAGCAAAAGAAACATAAAATGATGAATTACAATAATAACAGTCCTTGTTCTGGAATTTAAAATATACTAGGTATGCCCTACAAATATATTTATATTTATGTTTTTCTTTCTACAATATATGTGTCTGGTACGTACACGCATATATACATGATTTTTTTTAGACAAACAAATGCATGTGTATGTTTATAAATGAATACTAAGACATTTAAAGCCTCAGTTAAATTCATATTTGGTTGGCATAAAGAGAGGTTATGCTTTTCATTAGGGGATAAACTGTTCAAATTTTGAAGACAGTCCATATACTGTCAGTTTTCCTCAGTTCAACCACCAAGACTTTCCATTCGTGAATAGACTCTTCCTCAATGTTCATAATTAATGATATTGAAAATTGTAGATAGCTTTAACCAATTCTCGGACATGATTGGAAACAAGCAAAAAAAAATATATTTGAAGATGATCCTCATTTCTTGACTGAACCATTAATATCCTATCTGTAATTGCTGAGATAAGATTTTTACTGTTTGAAATTATCTGTAGTATCTTCTATAATTAATATTATGCTATATGTTTAAAGGTTTATAAATAATTGAATATATGTATTTTATAATTGTCATATCCAGTCATATTTGTATTGGGTGATTTAAAAGAAAATGAAAGAAATTAATTTTCCTTATTCATATCCAATGCTGCACACATTTTGTGCAACCCTCAGTTAAATTTATTATTTATCTGGCAACTATTACATCTAATTAGAGTATAAGATCTATAACTCATGAATTTAAATTATAGTTGCTTTGCAATCCTTTTGACATCTTGTCTTCTTTTCTTTTCTTTTCTCTTAAAAATTAATTGCTGTTTGTTGCATGCAAGCTTCTAGTACATATAAAGAGTATTATATGGTCAAACTGCTGTTTTTGGGTAAACTAGTGAGCTGCGATATCGATAAAACTGCTAGCACATGGTTTGGATTTTTGCAATACTATTTATGGGTTTTGTCTTTCATTCCTCCATCGTTCGAGAGAATTTTGAGTTTTGAAATTTAGTGTAGTAACATGAAAATTATAGTCATTTAAACGCTGCTGTTTTCTAATGAGTGTTTTTTTTATATATATGTCCCCCATTTATTTTATATTCATCTTTATGTTGAATTAAAGTTCTAAAATCTATTCAATAAATCTATTTTAAATGTATTTTCTATTGTTATAAAATTTGGTGAGATTATTTATTGGAATAGTTTTATGGAGGAGTTAATGTTCCCAAAAGGTTCCATATAGAAGGTATCTTGAAAAAATAGAGATGTAGGGAGAAAGTCCATTATTATTAGATTTCATATTCTATTTATGAATTACCCTTGCTACTTGTTGATTTTCTTGCATTAGAAATTAATCTTCATTGAAATAACACATTGAAAAAAAAAGAGATTTGGATTTCCATAGTAAGTAAATATGTTAATTCTATTAGAACTATCTATACTCTTTTGTGTATGTATTCAACATTGTCTTGCTACATTGTTAATGTATACAAATATAGACGTCATTAATTGTAAATAAGTTGTCCTACTATGTAGACTAATGATATAGAGATTATAG
>VDFB02189303.1:0-10803 GCA_007258455.2 Sequoia sempervirens | reverse complement strand
TCTATTCTCAGCAAAACATAAGAAATTTTTTGTCAAATTCCCCATCACAATCAGGAATTGCAAATGCAATGTGGATAAACAGGCTAATATGTGTAAAGAAGAATGGAAGATGTATAATCTAGAGTTATTTTCACTCCAAAGAAGGAATTGTGATCCCTAGAGAAACCTTAACAAGAAAATAGGTGGAAAGTATGCTCATGTATATGATTTAGAATATTTGTGCTTAATTGAGATAATGAGCACTCGGTAAGGAATCGATCATATCAAAGGTTGTCATTACATTCAACAAGGATTCTAGGACTATTATATTCTGAAGCAATTGGATACAGATGATGGAGACATGTTGAATACAATTTATAATTCAAAGAATATTTATGATGAATCTATCCCAGACCTAGACTATGAAAAGGAAGAAATAGTAACTATTGAAGAAATTTTTGAGCAAGTGTTGACATACACTCAACCCTGGATTGATAATGATAAGAAAGCATCAAGGAAAGCTAGGATAAAGCTCACATACCCACTCAATATAAAGAAGAAAGAAAGAGTAGAGGATGATTCAAGGTATGAGGAGCCTCTTAAAAAAAGAGAAAAGTTAGTAAAGAAAAGGCAATTGGACATATTGAGGAGAGAACTCCTGATGCTCCAGGCCAAAAAATTTCAATGACACTAGCTAACCAGCATAAATCAGCTATGGCTAATAAGGGCAAGGAAACAA
Organism: Sequoia sempervirens; assembly: GCA_007258455.2. Taxonomy (NCBI): domain Eukaryota; kingdom Viridiplantae; phylum Streptophyta; class Pinopsida; order Cupressales; family Cupressaceae; genus Sequoia; species Sequoia sempervirens. The sequence goes on along the minus strand of VDFB02189303.1, from coordinate 10,085 downwards.
TAAAGCCTAAGGCAACATTTTATTCCACACAAAACCTGATAGGTCAAGCTATGACTGATGAAGAGGTGAGAATGAAGACACACACTCGTGCTTAGACAAGGTCTGCATCTCATAGGGTAGTAGAATTATTCACCTCGCCCCTTCATTTAATACAACTACAATGAAACAAACACTGGGAAAGACTCCTATGATTTGTGAAGAGAGTTTTGAGCTAAACAAAGGAAAAATCAGAGAATAGTGGGAGAAGTGGATAACCATGCTAAAACAAGTTAGAGAGAAATGATCTAAGGAGAAACCCATGGTGTAGCCAGTAGTCCAAGAAGTGCCAGATATAGTTTCAATTCCTATAGACATTGAAGAAGAATATTTCATAAGAGGAAGACTCACCCTAGAGGCAGGAAATCCTAAGAAGCTTGATGAAAGAAGACAAAGAGGATATTGCAAGTTAGGATCCCATTGGTAATATTATTATTGAAGATACAGTTGATGACCAACTTTTGTGAGGAAGTAGTAAAAATGATATTGAGCAACTATAGGTTTCTAAGAAATTAGGAGAAGACCCCATTGAGAGTGAAAATGTAGAGTCTTCACAAACCTTGGGTGATCAAATAAGAAATGAAGAAAACCCTAGTGTTTCAATACAAAAGGAAAGTGATGCCCCAAGGACTGATGTTGAACACATGGTTGGACAAGAGAATATAGGTCTCAAGAAGGAAGAGATAGTGACTAATCAAGATAATTAGGAATCCAAGCTAGCAAGGATAGAAAATGTTCAAGTTCCAGGAAGTGTTGACGGTTCAAAAGTTGGAGTTCCTGAACATGCAGATAATCACAAACAAAGAAATGTTGAAGAGACAGAACAAAATGAAGAAGCACCTGACTAGTTAGTTAGGGAAATAGCTCTGTCATTGGAGGTGGAACTAGTGCCTCTAGATCTTAGAAGTTTAATGCAAGAAGTGGAAACCCATAAATCTACATGTAGAGAAAAGACAAGAAATTATATCAAGAACATAGATGGAGGGAGAAGACTCCATATAGTGACTCTGGTAAGAGATAAAAGTAAGTATGAAATGACACCTAGGGATTATAGAGTAAACACCATTGATGTCAGACATTCATCCTGGGGACAAGAATTAGAAGAAATGAAAATGATTTTAGAAACAACTATCACCAAGGTACAAAAAAGTAAATAAAAGAAAAGAGAGCTAAAGGAGCAGATTTCCTGCCTAGAAGGTTTTATCAAGTCATTATCCCAATCTGATCAAGTGCAGATTGAATTGCCTCAAAATCCAGTATTTATGTCCAAGGATAAGGTGGATGCCATCGCATTGCTCCACCATAATATAAGTGTATTTGAAGAATGGATGGATTACTTGATGAGGAAAGGAGAAGGGTTAATCATAGATGTAGTTGGTAAATAGAAGGAGGCATATTGTTAGTGTGCAAAGTCTAAAAAACTAGAAGGAGAATGTAGGTTTCACCAAGAACAAACTGATTCAGATAGGAAAAATTTAAAATCTCTTATTTAGGGAAATGTATGAGAGTTGGTAGGTGAGAAGATAACCACAAAACAAGAGATTGCAATGTTTGAAAAGTGGAAGAAACAAGTAAATTGGGAGAGTGACACTTTCATACAATGTGTAGAAGGATTTGAAAAGGTCATTGAAAGATGTAAGAAACTAATTGACAGAGATGGAGATTTTATTGAAATGTTGGCACAACAAAGTGGTGATCCTCAAACTTTAGGGCAAGCTGATAAGTAGATAAAAGATTTCAAGGAGTGGCTTGAAAGAGTAAATAAAGAAATTGTTCATTTGTTAAATCAAGAAGTTATTGATGAGATTATAAAGCACATGAATGTCATGGTCAAATATGAAACACGGAAAGTGAAAAGCAATGAAATTATCATCCAAATATTAGAAGATTATACCAGGCTTAAGTATAGCTAGAAGGCAATTCAAGGAGTTTCGAAAGAACATATCCATCAAGTATTGTTTTCTTTCTAGGAGTATCAGCAAAAGAAAGGTGAAGAAGAATCTTCCAACTCAGAGGTTAATGAAGAAAGATAGTTAACTGGACACCGAATGCCAAAGGTTCAATGCATTGATAGGGTTTTGAAGTGAAGTTTATAGGTTTGTTCCCAGTCTTAGTGAAGATGGCTCATTTCAAAGTGTGAAGAATATCAATTATATTGTTGTATGTAGAGTTCTTACAAACTGAAGCTTGGACTAGAAGATTGTTGTTGATGAAGAAGTCAACGTTTTGACTTTTCCTAGAATATTGTTGTCAGATGGGGTTAGAAATCAAATAGCATAGACAAAGTGACATCCAACACTTTTAAGCTATAAAACCTAATCCGAACAAGAGAATACAATCATATGAAAGGAGAAAAATGAAAACAATGAAATAAAGCACTCCCCATTGAACTTGAATCACTTCTCTTGCTCTCCTTCTTGTTATGCAACTTTTCCCTCATATTTGTTGAAACACTTGTGCAAAACCTGCAAATGGTAGCAAGAAAGTTGGAGACAATTAGCTATTAAGCTGAAAATGGAGAAGGAAGGTTGCTTTTATAGACAACCTTTCGAATGGATGGCTGAGATTAATCCTCTAGAAGGATTCCAAGATCAATGGTCCAAAATTGATACACCAAGAATATGCTATTCTTGGAGGAATCATGACAAACATGCATGTAGGGACATGCAGGCTATGACAAACATGCAGGGACATGTAGGCTATGATAGGACATGCGTATTTCAGACATGAAATAATGACAGGTATCTTTGACTAAATCGAGATGAAGTAAATAAATATTTTAAATAATTTATTCAAAATGGAGGAAAATGAAAGGGAAAAATAAATAATTTATCCAAATTATTTATTTAGAGAAATGATTGTAAGGAGCATTTAATTAAATTAATCAATTTAATTAAATGGGAGGTGGAAATTAGACACATAGATAATTAATTTGAATTATTTTATCCAAAAGAGATGAATGAAACACAATTAAATAATTTGACAATTATTTAGTTATAGAATAGTCAAAAAAGGCCAAATAATGATTATTATTATTATCCACTGAGAAAGATAAATAATTAAATTAAAAAAATGATTTATTCAATTATTGAAGAAAGGGATATATTAGTGATGCAATTAAACAATTTTAATTGATCAGGATAGAATAAGGATGAGAAGGTGAATTAATTAAATAATTAAAAATTATTTAATTAAGAGAGGAATGCGGTCAAACTTAATTGAATAATTAAAGTTATTCAATTATCGAAGGACAAGGATGAAGAAAAATGACACTCGCAGGCTTGGGACATTTTTTTAGTGTCTACATTTTGCCCCTCTTTGAGACAATGCGGCTTGTCACATTGTTTCAAAGAAAAAGATTGATCAACTGATACATGCCCCAAAGATATCTTGGTAACGATTATGATAAGAATGATATATCCCCCCGAGAGATTGATCAAATAGATTGTAAGAAGATTAATCTCTCAATAGATTCCTAGAAAGTGATTAGATACCTGATATTGTGCAAGTGATAAAGCGGTGATGTACATTTTGAAGAAAATGCAAAGTTGATGGGCGTAACTGAACAATTGATGGAAATGATCAGTATAGCCAAGTTGATGAGATGATGAAGCTAATTGAGAATTATGCTTACACAAGACAAGGTGTTGCAATGATGGATTGACTGATTGATTAAGGGGACATGAAATTTCAAGAAGCAGGTTGATTGATTTGAGATTTGATTCAAGAGACATATATCGCAGACCAATTGATGACTTCTTTGCAACAAGAAAGATGAAGAAAATGAAATGCAAGATGGAAGAGAGAATGAAGGTGATGAAGCTCTTGTACTTTTTTAAGTGTTTCTTACTATCACAAAGGAGTTATACAATTAGTATAAGCGCCTAGATAACATGAACATCTAGACAATATAAATACTGTTTGCATTTTTTTAGTAATGAAGTATAAGCATCTAGGTATAAGAACGTTAGATGACCTAAATAATTATTGCATGGAAGACACTCAATATCGTATTAAGAATGCTTCTAATATCCACATTAGACTCATAGACTCGAAGGTGGTTTTAGACAACCATGTTCTACATCAGTCATTCTCAGGAATAATAAGAAACAATCTACAAATAGCAAACAAATGAACATGCCCCATCCTTTCCTCTCTAGTCAAAGACATCCTAAAGAAGCTAAAAGACATGTCACCAAAGATAAAACCATAAAATAAGAAAAGATCAACAAACAAACAGGAGTCCTGCTTCGATGTAAAACTGATTCTCGTTACAGTTTATGTGTTTGGTTGGATTTGTAAGATGGGTTGATATATATGTTATAATGTTTGCTTGGTTGTCAACACTTGCGCGCTTTGATTTTGTTGAAATTCGTGCTGGTGATCTAAAGTGTCAAGCTTTTTTTTGGAACTCTTGATTTTTGGCATTTTGAATATTTGATTTTGGATTTCTTTCAAGACAGCTTTATGGTTTTTTTTTTTTTTTTGATTTTGGATTTTTTTTCAGGACATTTTATGACTTTTTTTGGGATTATTTCAAGACATTTTATGATTGTTTTTGGATTATTTTAGGACATTTTATGATTTTTTTTTTGGATTATTTCAAGACATTTTATGATTTTTTTTGGATTATTTGAAGTTTTAAAGATGGAGTGAAATGAAATGTGATATGATTGATTGAAGGAATAAGATCTTCCACAGTAGAGGTAATGCAACCATGGATTATTGATAGATCAAAATGAAAGATTCACTGCAAAACATGTCACACAAGCAACATATTCTTTGTCAAAAGATGATAATGGTTCGTTGATTGGATGCTAGGAATGATCGATTCCATAAGGCATGATGATGATAAGTACTTAGGATCACTAATTCCTCTAAGAACGATAAGATTGATGATTGTTTAGGATTGATTGACAAAAAAATATGAGGATTGGATAATGTTTTACAGCTAGGCTCAAATATGATTCACATGATAAGATTCAAGGTTACAAAGGGACATGATGACCAACATTGGAGGTAATTTAATCATGGATAAATGATAAGGATGTGAACTAAGATGGAATGGTAACACATAAGGATATGAAAGGGAATCCAAAGCATGCGTTTGTAATTTTTCCCCTAATCTCATCAAGAACAAAGGAAGGAAATGGGACATGGATTTTGATAAGCTAGGAGATATGGAATGGAAGAATGCAAAGATAAGGATAATGAATAGGATGATCAAGATCGATAAGATATGGACACAATGCCTAAGTACTTTGCTCCTATTCCTCATCAAGACCAAGGAAGGGAAGAAAGGATGCATTAAGATAGGATGGTGGAATATGGATACGGTGAAGGATATGGTATGAAAGATATGGATAAAGTGTATAGGATAAGATATACGATGTTCAAGAAGATCCTTAACCTTGTCAAGATCAAAGGTGGAAAGGTAAAGGATGAACATAAAGAGGATAATGGATATGAATGAAAGGATGTATGAAACTTTCCCCCAAGTGTAGAGTACAAGAGGAATATGGAAGATAGGATATGGATAGGGATAAATGAAAATGGAAGGTAATATATGCATGATAGGGAGATGGAGGAAGGACTCAAGCATCAAGTTTCACGACTAATATCCCTGGAATGTGTTCTCTAATAAACCATGGAAATGAGGATTAGTTTCATAAATGTTGGTAGATTAATGGTGTGATGGAAGAATCTAAGGACTTATGCAAAGGTTTGGATTAAAGGAGGATAATGGGGGATGGATGTTGGATAATGGATAGGAGGTTGGAAGGCTTGTTGATGGATAGATGGAAAGGATGGAAAGATCAACATTGGCACACACCTTGAAGGGTGGTGGAGTGATGGAGGAAAAATGAATTTGGAAGGTGATAGATCTTTAGATGGACGATAGGAGGAAGATTTTGAATTAGCAAATTTGGATGCCAATTTAGATTTTATTGCTTCTACGAGACTTTTAGGAATCCACATAGCTTTTGACTTTGATTTTTGATTCATGGGCCTTTGTGGCCTTTGATATTCTTCTTTTTTCTTTATGGGCCTTTGTGGCCCTTGAAATTTTTCTTCTTGATTTATGGGCCTTTGTGGCCTTTGAATTTTTTGCTTTTGACTTGATGGGCCTTTGTGACCTTTTGGATTTTTCTTTTGACTTGATGGGCCTTTGTGGCCTTTTGGATTTCTATTTTGACTTGGGATCAAATTTTCTTTTATTTTTGCATGGCTCTTCAAGGAGACATGTTGATCCTTTGATACATGTGGATTTTGATATGGAAGCTTTTGACATTTGGCACCCAAATTGTTTCCAAGAGCAATGGGATGGGTGGATGGAGATGAATGATATGGAGGTCTTATGGATGGGTTAATGTAGGTAGAATTTTGAGAGGGCATCAAGGGTGTGTGCCTTTGTTGTTCTTGATGAATAGGAGATGGAGGGATGTAGGGCCCCAATATGGATGGAAGGGTTGATGAACTAGGTTTTGGATGATAAGGGACAAGGATAAATGGAAGCTTTGATGGACTAGGATAATGACCTAGGATAGATGGAATGTTTGATGGACTACGATAAGTAGGTTTATTTTGATGGAATCTAGGCTTACGATGGGTACGAATGTCTTGAGCATGAGGTGTATAACCAAGGCCATGATAGTATGTGTTTTCTTGGATATAAAGGGGTTCTAGGATACCTTGTTCATGAAGGCCTAATCCTTTTCCTTTGTAGTTCATACTTTGACACATTTGTTTGCCAACGGGATATATATATTGTTTATGAAACAAGATGCAAGTCCATCGTGAGGTGGTTGTGATATGGAAGGAATAACGAGATCTTTGAGTAAACCACCTTGGATAAAAGTGAGAGAACCCATTTGATAGGTAAGAGGTTCATGGATAGTTTGAATAGGGGTGATAGACTCTTGTGGAGGATTGTGGTCATGAGGGGAATTAGGATGTGTGATAGGATCTTGACATGGGGATAAGGAGGTACTTTGATCTTGACTTGGAAAATGATCAAGAGGTGTAGGAGATGGAGTTGCTTTCTCTTTATTAGGTATGGAATCATCACAAAGTGGTATGAAAGGCATGTCTTGATCATGAGAAGGATGAAAATCATCATGGAATGAAAGGGTATCCTTGAATGGAGGTATATCTTCATCTTGACAAGGAAGGGAATCCTGATATTTTGTGGAAAGCATATCTTGATCATTAGATATGATGGAATCTTGAGATGGTGTGGATTCATTGGATGAGGTGGAAGGAGGACTTGGAAGGATACTTTTCTCTTGAGATGGAAGGGAATCATCTTGAATGAAACAAAAAGAGATAAGGGGATCATCGTGAGGTTCTTGAGAGATGGGATCTTGGTCAAAGATTGGAAGGGGTTGTGGAATTTTGGTATCATTGGATGGAGTGGAAAGAATGCTTTGATCTTGATGTGCAAGGGAGTCTATGCTAGCATGCTTTGGACTAAGAGATTGACATGAATCATTGGATGTAGATGGCATGATAGGAGAGGATGGTTGAATAGATTCGTTAACTTGGGTGAAAGACTCATGAGGTTTATTTTGACTTATGGGGGATGAAGATAGATGCATGACATGGTAGGATTGCACAATATCATTTGTGTTTGAGGATTTAGATTTGGGTTTCTTATTTAGCCTTTGTAAAAATTCATGGACATTAAACTTGGATGATGTAGTTTTGGGTGAGGATAAAGGCTTATGAGATGATTGCATCACTTCATTCAAATGTTGGGATTCAAGTTGTTTTTCAAGCTCTTTCAAATGATGGTCAAGATATTCAATCCTTTGGTTTCATTCATAGGTCATGGATGAATATGAAGGATAACAGTTAGACATATTTGGTTGATGGTTTTGGAAATGTTTTGAGGTGTTGCAAGTTACTAGGTGTGATGTTTGTTTGAGGTCAATTGTTAGTGTTCAGATTTTTTAATGTGGTGAATATTGTTTGAAAATTCAGAAAACACTTGACAAGCATGATGTTTTGGTGTATGCAAACACACATAAGACAATCGCTAGACCAAGGGTTTGTATACTTGGTATAGCCCACTAATATACCTCAGATTAGTGTTGAACACCTCTCTTTCTCGAGAGCAGATAAATTAGAAGTTTGGTGGAACAGGCTCCCTTCTTTCCACGCACTTATACGGGCACACCAAATTTGGATTCTTGGGTAATCATTTCCCAAGAATTGCTATCTCTACTCAAGGGAGTCAGTAGTGAGTGTCTTTGGGCATGATATTGTACCCTACACTATACAAAGCAATGACTGAAAATGGTTGGCTTCTAAAACAATAGGTGTTTAATTTGAGACCCCCGTTCGAGTGGCCATACATGGGGTGCAAAATTAAGCTCCATTTAGGAGGCACTCCAGCCTAAAGAGGTTAAGCTCAACAAGGTTTTGGGGAGTACTACTTGGTTTGTATAACATATCTGCACTTGTAATCCTAGGATTTCCATTAGGATTCACATTTATATACTGGTCGGGGGTAGCTTGGCCAAAAAGCTCTGTTACCGGTCTAAGTTGCCTTGGGGTGAGTACTTTTTCCCACCAAGGTAGACCCAATTTCTAGAGGAAATAATTGTTTCTCTTACACCCAAGATCGCATGAAATATGAAAAACAAAGTTCATTTTAAACTCATGTCGTGAGAATGCAAGTTCATTTTAACCATATGAGTTTCAATGCATGCTTGTGTTCATTTTAGCCCAATGACATGAAAATGAAAGTTGTAATTGTAAATTTTAGGCCCAATGAGTGATTCATGCAGATTTTTTGTTCACTTTAAGCCCCATGCATGAAATATGCAATTTGTTGTTCATTTTAACACCAAATGAGTGACATGCAAATTGTGGTTCATTTTATCCTCATGAGTGTAAATGTAATTTATTGTTGTTTTTGAAAGAAAACAAAATTGATTATGCCTAAAGAAATGAAAAAGATTAATTTTTTGTTTCTATAGAAACAATTTTTAGACTCCCTCCAAGTTGTGCCACATGTTGAAAACAAGAGATTAGTAACTCAAAAGAAAAGTTTAATGACAACAACAAATTAAAACATCGATAATTTTCTCAAAACTTAACGAAATTTTAAATCGTTTAAATCCATGGAAAGCTAAAAATCAAACCCTTCAAAACCCAGAAAGTATTTTTCCAAGATTTTGCATGAAAAAAATGTTATAGGTAAAAGAAAATGTGGGTTTTAACAACTAAATTTAAAAAGCAACAAATACTAAAATGACCATAACTTTATCAAATCTTAATGAAATTTTAAACCGTTTGAAGTTCTGGAAATTCAAAAGTAAGGTCTACAAACCCAAATAATATTTTTTTAAGGATTCCATATGCCCCTTTTTGTGCTTAAAAAGAAGATGACGGGATTTCGTATAAATTTTTGGCTGTATCCTGCAAAACAGTGAAAACAGACAAGAAAAAAAACCAATTTCTCTGCAAAATTATAAGATTCACATCAGGTTCACCAAATGTAAGATGGGGTTAGAAATCAAATAGCATAGACAAAGTGACAGCCAACACTTTTAAGCTATAAAACCTCATCCAAATAAGAGAATACAAACATATGTGTTGGAAATATGTGCCTCAATCTCACAGGCTGAAACCTTTGATAGAGCCATGTGGGTGTGACATCTTTATTGTCTAGTCAACTAACAGTTGAAACCTTGTTGAAAAGTTATGGTCCCTGTGACCTTGCTTTTGTCTTTCCGACTGGTGTTATCGCTGTGACCTGTGGCATTCATTGTAAGCTTCTACCGAATGGAGATCTCTGGCCGATAGGCCACTCTTATCGTATATCAAAGAGACTCTAGGTGACAAGCGGTGTCGGGGAGAGTTTTGGACATTTAGTATGTCTCATACCAACAAGAGAAGTCTTTTCAATAGTTATACACCTACAGTCATTGAAGTAACTCATGTGTTTCGATATGAAGTCCTAGCGACTGATGAAGGTTTCGCCAACGGGGATACACTTGGCGTCTTCGCGGTGACACAAAGACTTTGGTATGAAAGTCTTA
>VDFB02189302.1:0-29878 GCA_007258455.2 Sequoia sempervirens | reverse complement strand
CAGATGGTAGATTGATTTGCAGTATAAAGCCTGATGTGATTGAGAAGTGTTTTTCCATTCCCCCGTGGCCTGAAAGCATTTCTCTCTCAAAGGGTGAATGTGAAAGGATATGGAATATGCACAAAGACAAATACAACAAGAAGATTGTACTGAAGTGAATGACAGGAAAACATAAGAGTGTTGTTCACAGTTGCAGTCCAGTTGGCGGAAGGATAGGCCATATTTCAGTGATGTCAGCAAAGTTCGATAAAGCGGCCAATGAGGTCGAAGATTTCCTGAGATCTATTGCAGATGTTGAAGATATTCTTGAAAAGCGGTGTTTTGCTGTTGATGGCATAGATGCACCGAACCGGGACACAATCTCAAACTTCCTAGCGGATGTGATCGAGCTTTAAAGCAGCTTTCTTCTAGAAGCTTTCTTTCCCGCTTTCTTTCTATTCTTGGAATGATCCTTATCCATTCTTTGAGAAGAGAAAGAAGATAAGATGTAATAGTTGGCGTTTCCCGCTTTTTCTGCTTTCTAGGGTTTTAGATGTCATCTTCTTTCTAGATTTAGTAATAAAGCTTGCTTGCTGAGCAAGCCCTAGATTGTGAAAGCAAGGAGATTTTACGGTTCCTTACTCCTCCGGGTTTCTATAAATAAGAGCCTTTGCTCATTTAGTTTCTTTAACTCATAGTGAGAACAAAACGCCGAGCCTACAGTCATTAGTTGCTCAAGCATTGTTCATTTGTAAGCAGATAAGCAAATTGTTGAGCCTCTTAGCCAACAAGGAGTTAGTGTGATTGCTGTTTTCTATTGTGTTAGGAATAAGTTTGCAAGCCTCCTTAGCTGCAATTTCTTGTTCAAGGCATGTTAGAAGTGAGCTTTGTTTCAAAGATTTGAGTAATAAAATCATGAGCCTCTTTTGCCTTGGTCCAAAATCTTAGATTTCCGTTATCTATGTTCTACTTTTATGATCTTTATTTCAGCTTGCAGTGAAGTGTGTAGGTGTTCGTTGAAAGACAGATTATTGAAGTGTTTTTGTCAGAAAATCTACCTTGTTAATTTCTAACTTCTCTTGCTCTGCTATTACTTGAGAGGTTAGGAACGTCTTTAGTTTAAGTTAGTCGTAGTTGAACTTCTTATATCAGAAAATCTCAGCTGCGGTGTTTGTGTTTAATAAACCTTGTGCTCTAAGCTGATCAAAAAGATAGGCAACTTAGTTTTAGTTTACTTTCTTTCAAACACCATCAGCAAGAGGGAGCTTCCCCTCCTAATTTGAAGAGCAGCTTTATCTATGCATAGTTGTTCATTTTCAAATCCGCGATACCGTAGGTGCGAATTTAAACGCCAAATCTCTAAGACTTATAAGAGAGCACACTGATGGTAAAGATCTCGTTCAAGTTGGAGTCACACACTTTGCTACTAATTTTCTCACCTTGTAGAGCATATTAGCTACAATGCCCAACCTTAAGCATATATTTGTGAGTGCAAGATGGTTGGAGAGTCCTTATTGTAGGAAGGTTGAAGCAGAGAAAGTCGTGAAGACCAATTTTGATGATAGATTTGCCAAAGTCGTGGAGGAGATGATCAATGTAAGTTTTCAAACTTCACTTGATGATTTATTTTTTAATTTTCTAATATTGCAAATTTTTTATTTTGTTAATTTTTTTATATTTAGGTGATAGAACCATTGGTCAAGGTTCTACGATTAGTGGATGGGGATCAAAATCCCATGGGGTATCTATATGAGGCCATGGATAAGGCCAAAGAGATGATTCAACATTTGTATGGGTCAAACAAGACCTAATATAAACTCATATGGCACATAATTGATCGGAGGTGGAACCAACAACTCCACCAACATATTCATGTTGCTGCCTACTATTTGAACCCCAATTTTTATTTCTCCCCTACTCTCAAAGCAGATGCAGAGGTTCTTCTTGGCCTCAACACATGTATTGAGAAATTGGTTGATGATGAGAACCTTTGATACTTCATACTTGATGAGATACATAGTTATAAGGAGGTCAAAGAGGCATGGTTTTCTTCAAATTTTTGCATTTGTAGGAGAGCCACTCTGCAGCCAGGTGAAAAAACATGTGTTCAATTTTATTTTATTATTTATTTAAATTTTTAAGTTTATTAAAATTCTTACTAAGTTATAAATGCCAATTGTTATCCTTGTAGATTTGTGGTGGGAAGATTATGGTGCCACAACACCTAATCTTCAAAAGCTTGCCATCCACATTTTACCTCAGCCTTGTAGTACTTATGGTTGTGAGTGCAACCAGAGTGTTTCTGGGGCCATTCACACAAAGAAGCACAATAGGTTGACTCAAAAGAGCTTGAATGACCTTGTCTATGTGCAGTACAACCTTCAATGGCATGAAAAGAAGGTACAAGGGCAAGGTTCACATAAAACACTTGACCTTGATGACATTGATTCATATTCAGATTGGATTGTTGAACCTAATGATGTTGATGTGGATCCATTGTTATTGATGATGAGTTTGCTGATTTGGAGCTGGAGGCAACTGAATGGGAAGCAGAAGTGGCAACATATGAGGAAGCAGAAAGTGAGGTTGGTCAGCCAGCAGAAGCAGTTTCCTCGATCCTATGGATGAGGCGCCTGTTGAAGATATTGCAGCTATACCATCTACTCGAGCTTTAGTCATAGACAAAATTTATGATTTACAATTTTCATTGATATCAAAACTTGAAATTAATGTGTATTCAGAGGTTGTACTTGTTTTTCAGTCTATTATATGTATTAAACTCAAATTTTAATTCATATATAAAGGAAATCAGTAATATATTCTACAATTCAATATATATGTGTGTTTTTGAAGAATATTTTAAAAAATTATGTACTTTCAAATGTTTGATAAATTTGTTGAGTTATTGCCAAGTTTTTCCCTAAGTTTTTGCTAAGTTCCGAGTTTTTAAAAAATTTCGGTCTGCCAAGTTATTGCCGAGTCTGAATTTTTAATTTTACAACTATGGATGACACACTTTCCTATGTGGATAGTGAGTTTCTTCATCCTCCTCTTCATTTAGTTGCATTTCCTATAATTGCAGCACTTTTGCTTGTATTTGCACATCAAACACAAACATCAGTTGCACACTATATGAACATAGTTCACACTTGTTGCACACTTGATGAATGGAATAGTTATTGAGTTGCTTGTTCACATTTCTTTGTTGTCCTAAGCAACCAGTTATTTGAGCTAGTTCTTGGCATTTTGGTCTTGGTTAGATTGCTTAGGCGAATCTTACAACTTATCAAATCAAATTTGTGCCAAATCTTACAAAATTATTATAGTCATTTTTTATATTATTGCAGTAATCTAGATTAATTCCACAATTTCCAATTTTATAAGGTTTTTGCAATAGCATTATTATTGTAATAATGCATCTGTTCAATTGTGACTATTAGTAAAGATTGTGTGCAGTTCTGAGTTATATTTTCTGCAATGTAGGGTAATCGAATATGTTGTAAGATTAGGTCACACTTTAAAGATCTGACAATTTGGCGAAAAAGGTACAGGTTCAAATTGACAGAGGAGTAGGATATGTGCAACCCATATCTTCAGGCACATTCCAGTGTACAGGGTCACAAATGCAAAATGTTACCATGTAGTCTAAGGCACAGGTCCAAATCAGGGGAGAGCTAGGCTATACTTTAGGTACATTCCGGTGTACAGGGTCTCAATGTTGCTATGTAGTCTAAAGAACAGGTTCAAATCAGGGGAAGGGTAGGTATATGCACCCTATACTTTAGAGGCATTCAGGTGTAAAGTGTTTCCCGTGCAAAATGTTACCCTGTGGTCTAAGTAAATTTAGGCACACAAAGCACAATCCATTGTGGTAAACTTTAAAAGAACCTCTCCTTTACTTAAAACTATTATATTGGCAACAGATCGGAATCAAACAAATAAAATTGGCGAAAGAAGAAAGCAAGAAAGCTAAACTTTACCGCAGGAGAGGGAGATCGGGTATTCCTTCCAGTAGAGATGCCGGTATGACCAATACTGTTGTGCGTGTAAGCGTTGGTGTGACTATTTGTATTGCCGGAGGCGCCGCCATAAGAAGAGCTGTAACGGAAGGGCAAATCATCTTCATCGTCGTCATCATTGGGCTGCGAAGAAGCCATGACCTGAGCAAGGCGCTGAGCGGCGGCCTTGGCTGCATAATTTTGCGAGCGTTTGATGTTGGATATGCCGCCTCCCGTTGAGGATCCAGAGCGCGAATGGTGAGAAGGATGTGCCGGCGACATGGAAGGAGAAGAAGAAGAATTGGTGCTGGTGCTGCTCGCTCCGCTCCTTTGCCGCCCGTATATGGGGCTCAGCGCCCCTCTCTGCCGATCCATTTTTTTATATTCCCGCGGGCTTCTGGTCAAGCCCGCAACGGATTTCTCCGCTGCTGAAAATATGCAGTTATGTTCGGAGGAGCTGACAAAGAGAAAGGGGGTGGTTATACGGTGGCTCGGCAGAAGATCCGCTAAGAAACCGCTGCATGAATTGGTCGGAGAGGTTTTTCAAACTAGCAGCCTCTGAACTCCTTTCTTAATGTGATCTGGCAAACGTTTGTAAGAGAATCAAAACTTTACACGTATGGAGTGAAAAAATTCATGTATAAAGTTACTGAGATTTACATTCAAACTTTACGGTGAGAACTTCAAATCTAGGCTAGGATATTCAAATGGCTTCGCAAGTTTGAAAAGGAGAATATATATTTTCTACATAGGGGTGAATAAATAAACAAGAGCTGCATAGCAGCCGGAGTTCCTTCATAAAGTTTTAGAATAGCTTTGTTTGTATTTGTTGTGTTTTATGAACAATCGTCGATAACGAGTTGCCATCTAAATTTAAAAATTTGATCATTGATAGAGTCAACTTTGTCTTGCATTAGAAAATGACCTTTATAACAAAATTTTGCTCACTTCAAAATTATGAGATCTTTTGGTTGTGCTTTTAGGCCATGAAGAAAGCATTTACATGTTGCTAACATTATGTAAATATTAATGAGTTCAAATATTTCCTTAACCATTCAATATATATGATAAAAAATCATCTTTAAAAAGTAAAGACTTTTACAAAAACTTTTAGATTTACTGAGAGTCATGTATAACCAACCTACTTAAATGTTATAGTTTTTTGCACAAATGAAAATGAAAGCATATAGTCCTAAGTCCACTTATAGGTGCCTAATGTCTCCAAAAAATTCCTTATGATAAAAAATAATCTTTTTATTCCATTCAATAATAGATAACTCATTTATAAGCCTCATAAAACTTATAATGTGAAGTGTATTGCAAAAGGCCTGGATCAAACGTCATAAATCTCAATTGAACCCATATGCCCATTTTGTCGATTGTAGAGTAGTGGATAGAAGCATTGCAATAGTCATTGGACCAAGACCACAAGGTAGAGGATTAATTGATAAAGCTATTCTTGAAGCCTCTTCATAGGAAACATGACCGACTAATTGGTATTCTCTTTAGCACTAGGATCCTGCAAAAGTGGAAGCAGTAGTTTTAATTTGCTATATATTAGCCATCTTTTACTTAATTTTTTTTTTTTGAAAAATACAGTTAGAAGGTGCCATACCTCTACTGCATTTAAGCTAAGATCAATTAATACTGCACTAGGTTTTAGCCAATCACCACAAACCAAATTTGGCACACCTGCTGCAACAACAAGAATATCTTCTTCATGAGTAAAATATGTAGGAAATTCTCAAAATAAAGTGTAAGTTGAAAGTCCAGCACAACTAATTCTTAAGCAAATTTTTTTAGTATTTTAAATAACCATATAAAATTTTAAATTATCCTTTGTAGCTCAAATTGTGATGCTACTCTTTGGATTGCAAATGTTTTACTCTTAAAGAACCTACTCTTCATGTGACAATTTTTACTCAATATTGTGGTGGACACATCAGATAATTCAACCATAATGATTCAAGAAATTGATTATTCATATTATTTCATTCCTTTCAAGGTGACCACACAATGCTCATGCATTTCTAGGGTATTAATTGTTTAACTTAGATATTGATGTGTATATCCTTAGCTTCCATATCTTCTTGTCTCATTTGAATTTTTGTCGACATCACTATCTCTGGATAAGTCATAACCAAATTCTAAGGTCATCTCTAGATGGGCATGCTCTCTGCGAGATATGATGAACTATGACATGAGTGCACTAAATGTGTTACATATCCATCAATGTTTTATTTGGATGCTCAAACAAACTTCAAGAAATCATAGACATAAAGAGATAGATTAAATAAAAGCTAAATCAAATACACTCTTGACAATCTTTGTTTGGGATTTTCATTTCTATTTGGTTCTATGTATATTCTTTTCAAAATTGGAAGTTTTTTGTTATGATCAATTGGAATAGACTCTACAAGAAATACATAAATATATTGTCTTGTGTAGGAAGCCCACAAACATAAATAATAATTTGCTAATAAATCACAAGAGATAACTCTTTGCAGTCAAACACAAATCTCCAGATTTTAAACACAGATCCAATAATTATCGCTTTTGAATTAGAACAATAGTGTCAATCTTAGTTCAATGATATATGTCAATATCAGATTCAAAATTAACAATAAATTTTAGATACTCCACACTGGGCATTGAAACAAATTGAAAAGTTGTCTTTATTTGCATCTCCTCCAGAAACTCATCTATCTTGTAAGTCAAGTAACGTCTACAAACTGTATGTACTAGATTGTGTTGCTAGAATTGGAAGTCATGTAAATTTTTGTAACATACTAACTAGTATAAGTTTTGTACTAAGGGCCTCTGCCATTTTGATGGAAAAAATACATGATAATGGGTCTCTTTAACTTAATCCCCTACTTGGTGAAGAAGACCCTATGGGGGAGGATTAATCAAATTGAAAAAGAAGACAATTCATTATGCAATTAGTACTCCCCTAGTTGAAGTTGACAAGAGGTATATGTAGTATAGAAGTTGCCAAGTCAACTTATCAAAGGCTTTAGACATATCCAATTTGATAATCATTCCAGAATAATAGTCAAATTCTGAGAGATTGAATGGTTCTCTAGGTGTAGGTGGATTTGCAAGGCGTCCTTTACTCTGAAGCATTCTCATGAGGTTGAACACAATGATAAAAAATTTGAACAATATATTTAAGGTATATAGAAATAAATGTCTTGTGGGCTTTGACAATGGTTCTTTTAAACCAAATTGGCATCTAGCATGGTGATGACCTAAAAAGTAACCAATATTATTATACCCTTATTGTACCCTACCCTTTATTGAACCCTAATTTAAGCCTAACCCTAATACTTACCATAGCCCTAACCTTAGCTTCAAGTTTTATTCTAGATTAATAATTTTAATCCTAACTTAGCATTAACCCTAACCCTAATTAAATAGTAATCATAACCCTAATTAAATCATAATTGAACCCCATTTGAACCTTAATCTAAATGAACCCTAACCCTAACCCTAACCCTAATTGAACCATAAACCTAACTCTAATTAAACCTTAATTGTAAACTTAACTAAAATAAGCCTAATTGGAAAGAATTATATATTAAAGAAGACATTATTTAAAAGGGAGACAAAAGCAATGTGATGAGACAATTGTAGCGAACTAGAGTGTAATGGAGCTGCAATGGTCATGGTGGCAAATGTGAAAAGTTTCAGAATGGTGGCAGCGGTCTCATGGGGCCCAATGCGCAGGTCTAGGGACCTTGAACATGTTTGAAGGAAGGACCGATGGGCCGACCATAGAATCTTGCTTCGCACGGGCTCTTCTGCGGGCATGGGTCACAGGCATCTTCAGAACAAGGAAGCGGGCTATTCACGTGGTAGGAATAAGCATGGTCATTACAGAAACGAGGCGTTCCGCAGACCTCGTTCTAAGAATGAAGATAGATTGGGGCAAAATAACCCATCGTGGCCAGATAGACAAAATTCGAGGAAAATCCCTAATGTCAGAAATGGGAAGGGAGGAGTGGAATGGCAAAAAAAGTCTTCGACCAAGGTATGGGAGGAAGCCAGGGAAGAAAGTTCAAAGGGCGAAAAGAATATTCATGGCTCTTTTTTGTCCAAAGAAGCTAAAAGCGGAAGAACCAAAGTAGTTATTAGCTCTTCAAATCTGCAAGCAGAAGTCCTAAGGTTAGAACAGTTAGGTTTGTTTGGGAAATGGTTTGGGAAGAATCTCAACTGGGAATATTTAGTGAGTTGGTGGAAAGAGCGTTGGGGCGCTGAGTTGCAGCTAAAAATGTTGCAAAATGATTTTTTCTTAGTCGTTTGCCCATCCCGTATCATCAGAGATAAAATAGTCAAAGGGGTCTGGGTTCTTGATGGCTGCGGCTTTTACCTAAGAAAGTGGTCAATGGGTTTTGATCCTTCAACCCATGTGATGGAATTTCTGCAAGACTGGTACAGCTTACCGAATCTTCCACAGGAGTACTGGGCTCCTTCCATTCTTGAGGAAATAGGTAATCAGTTGGGCACCTTTGTTTGCGCAGAAGAAAGGAAACTGGCGAAGTAGAATCAAACCTATGTGCACATTTGTGTGGAAAACAATGTGGATAGAATGATCTGGAGCGAGATTGAGCTTATAATGGATTATGGGGTTAGGGTTCAAAAACTAGAGAGGGACTCTTTAATGCGTAACAACCTGGTACGCACGCTAGGATGCAAAACTCACAATGAAGAGGCAGGGAAATCTAGTATGCTGATGACTCCTTCGGCAAACCTTAGAGCGGCTGTGCGAATCATCTCTGAAACTCTAAAATCTCCAACACAAGGGCGTATGAAGTCACTAACAGAGGTCTCTAGGGCATCTCCAAAAGCAAATAGTGATAATATGGTCCCTTTGGGTGGAGTCTCATTAATTGGGACTTAATTTCCTTCCTCTATGGATGAAAGTATAGGCAGAAAGAATTTTCAAGTAGGACAGGTGGAGAAGGAGGTTCAGTTTGAGGAGTTAGATGACAAAATTTCTGAGACCCTAGCACTGATGGGGGAGTGTGGTCTGAACGTGGAGTTGGACTCTTTGATTAAAGTAGGGAAGGAACTAGTGGAGCTTGCGGAGGCAGCTAAAACAAAGTCAGGAATGTTGGGGGATGGTTTTAGTCTGGCAGGAATAGAGGAAACCTGGGAGACAGATGACCAGGACACAACAAAGTTGCTAAGTCCACAGTCAGGTAGGAAGTGGAAGCTAACAGAGGAATTGCAGGCTGCAAAATTTCGCTTGGGAATTCATAGAAGGGACATTTTCAAATTAACTCCAGATTGTGGGGATCAAAAAAAGAGGGGTAGGATCCCTAATCAGGAGAAGAGAAAGCAGGATGGGGAAGCAAATGGCCAACAAAAAATTGACACTATGATAAAAGTAGGGAAGGGTGGAGCCCTTCCTGAACAGCAATGAAAATCTTAACCTGGAATGTTAAGGGCTTAAATGCCCCTAACAAGTGGAACCTAATCAAGTGCCACATTGAAGTGTGTCAATTTGATATTTGTCTTCTTCGAGAAACTAAATTAGATGGGAATGATCTGGAGAAATTTGGTAGGAAGTTAAGGTCTTGGAAATGGCTTGGTTCGGAAGCAGAAGGAGCTTCGGGAGGTTTACTGATTATCTGGAAACCTCTGACAGTCTTTCTTGAGGCATTAAATCTCAGTAGACATTGGATGGTGTGTAAGGTAAGAAGTTTAACCTCGAACCTACATTTCAATTTGCTTAATGTGTATGGCCCTATGTTGTGCATTCAAAAAAGACTAGTTTGGCATGAGCTGGACGTTGTTTTGCAAGATTTGCACCAAGGTTTTAGCATTTTAGGGGGGGACTTTAACGCCATTCTTAAGAAGGAGGACAAGCTTGGGGGAATATGGAAAGTCTTACAGTCTCAAAAGGATTTATGTGACTTTGTGGAGAGAAACTCTTTATTGGAAATTCCCTCAGGCAATGGTCTTTTCACATGGACAAACCGCAGGAAAGGGTTTGGAAGTATTGCGGAAAAATTAGATCATTTTTTCTTCAAAGGAAATTTGTGCTCCTTTCCATTTTCTTTAGAGAGCAAGATAAACTCTGGTACTGGCTCTGATCATCTTCCTGTGCAACTGCATATTGTTGGGGAAAAAAGTCCGATCAGATGCCCTTTTAAATTCGAAATGATGTGGTTTAAAGATTCCAATGTGATGGATTTACTTGAACAATGGTGGAAGGAATGCTCTCCGGGGGGTTCAAGTTTATTCAATGTAATTACAAAGTTAAAATACCTGAAGCAACATCTTAAACAATGGAATAAAGAGAGCTTTAAGAATATTTTCAAAGAGAAAGAGCAAACAGAGGAAGAATTAGAATCTTTAGTAGATGAAATTATGAAGAATGGAATGAATGAAACGTGCTACATAAAAGAAAAGGCATTATCCAAAAAGTTGAACGATATCCTAGCCAAAGAAGAAATTTTTTGGCGTCAGAAATCCAGAGAAGTCTGGTTAGAAGCAGGGGATAGAAACTCAAAATTCTTCCACAACTCTACAAAGGAAAGAAGGGAACTCAATAGAATCACCTGTCTGTATGACGGCGATGGTAGGTTGTTGGAAGATGCGTTGGAAATCAAGGATTCAGCGGTCTCTTTTTTTCAGAATCTGCTCAATGATTGGGAAGGTTCAAATTGGCAAGCTCAGAAAGCTTCCTTGCAATTCATACCGAAATTGGTTTCCCCAACTCAAATGCAAGCACTAAATGCAAACTTCTCTGAAGAGGAAGTAAAAGAGGCAATTTTTGGGATGCAGCCAGAAAAGGCTCCTGGACCAGATGGGTTCCCGGCCGGCTTCTTTCAGAAATGTTGGCACTTTTTGGGAAAGGATGTTTGGGAAGCGATCGAAGACTCTAGACTAAATAGAAGGGTTCTGAAGGAAGCAAATAATACCTTAATCGCTCTCATCCCAAAAAAAGAGAAACCTGACAAGTGGGAAGACTTCCGTCCAATTTCGCTTTGCAACACAATCTACAAACTACTGGCCAAAGTTATAGCTAACAGATTGAAGAAAATCCTCCCCACAATTATCTCCGAGGAACAAAACAGGCTTTGTTCCAGGGCGCTCTATCTTAGATGGGGTGATTATTGCTCAAGAAGTCATTCACTCAATTCAAAAACTGAAAAAATCAGCCATGTTGGTGAAACTCGACATCAAAAAAGCATACGACAGAGTGAACTGGAGATTTCTCTTCAAAGTATTGGAGGCTTTCAGTTTTCAGAAGGAATGGTTAGATTGGCTCTTTGGTTGGGTGGCTTGCCCGCGTTTTTCAATTCTTGTAAATGGTTCTCCTGAAGGTTATTTCATTGCTTCAAGAGGACTGAGGCAGGGGGATCCCCTATCTCCTTTTTTGTTCATAATAATGGCAGAAGCTTTAGGGAGGTCGATTGAAAATGCAAGACAGTCTGGGTGGATTCAAGGTTTGCAAGTCACTAGCAGTCTACCAAACATCACTCATCAACAATTTGCAGATGATACAATGCTGTTCAGTGAAGCTTCAGCAAAGGAGGCTCAAAGGTTTAAAAAAATGTTAGAAGATTATTCTAAAGCTTCAGGTTCAGAAGTAAGTAAGGTTAAATCAGAGGTCTTCTTCTTTAACACAAAGTGCCCGATTGAGGTTCAAATTTTGAGAATTTTAGGCTTTAAAATGGGGCAATTGCCCTGCAAATATCTTGGCCTCCCATTGGATAAAGGCACCAAAAGTAACAGTGCATGGTGCTCAATGGTGAGCAGATGTAAGGACCGAATTTCTTCATGGAAAAATAGATGGCTCTCTTGGGCTGGGAGACTAACTTTATTGAAATCAGTTATTTCTTCCCTTCCAATATATTTGATGTCCTGCCTATAGTTAACTAGTGGTGCAAGCAAAGATTTAAATAAGGTTATGTGGGATTTCTTCTGGAAAGGCAGCTCGGAACAAAAGAAAATCCCCCTTATTAACTGGAAAAAGGTTTGTGAAAAGAGGGAGGATGATGGATTTGGACTAAGAAACATTCTAAGGAAAAATAAGGCGTTGGGGGAAAAATTAGCTTGGACAATCCACTCATGGCCATATCTCAAGTGGGTCAAAATCGTCAAAGCAAAATACCTGGAACCAAATCCATAATGTTTTCTTTCGGCAAAAACACTTCCATCTGGGTCCCAGATCTGGAACTTTATAAAAAGTTGCAGAGAACTAATTACAGATTTCATTACATGGGAGGTTAAGGATGGTAAGGAGGCTTCATTCTGGGACAACTCATGGGAAGGACACCCAGTATTAGCAAACATGCCTGAACTCTCAAACATAATGGAACAGACCAAGCAAAGCTGGGGCTCAAAAGTCAGGACTACTTCGTCCTCGAGGAAACCTCAAGGGGCAGTTATATGAAGTGGAAGTCGGTACGTAGTTTGAACTTGGCAAGTCATGAAATGGATTTTTTTGAGCGAGTAATGGACGCTCGTAGGATCTGGGCTAGAAAAGGGGAAGATAGTATTCGGTGGGACGCTGCTCCAAATGGTGTTTATTCGTCCAAAATAGGTTATAATATGTTATCTTCTCATGAACCCTTTTCAGCATTACCTCTAAATCTATGCTGGAACAAGGTTTTCCTATCGAAAGCAGGGATTTTCACATGGGCTGCTGCTCAAGGCAGAATTCTAACAAGTGATAGGTTTTCCAAATTAGGTTTTCTAGGCCCAACAAGATGTCCCCTGTGTAAAAAAGCTAAAGAAAATGTGAATCACTTACTTCTAAACTGCGATTTCACATATCAAATGTGGTGCTGGCTGTGCACAAAGCTAAAGTGGTCAATTTTTTTTCCCAACACTTTGCTTGAATACCTAAACTCGTGGCCAAGCAGTGAGCAAAACTCCATCTTTGGACATCTATGGAAAATGAGTCCTTTAATTCTTATATGGGAAGTTTGGAAGGAGAGAAACAAACGTTTATTCCAAGATAAAGAATTATCGATCCCAAGATTACAATGCAAGGTTGAGGTGTGCATTGTTGAACTTTTTAACTCTCAGTTGCTGGTGAAACAGAGGAAATCCTATTTTACCAAATGGGATGCATGGATTATGAAACAATGGTTCGGTATCAAATCTCCTAATGTCGCTTGCTCAGGAAATGCAGCTTCTATGGCACAATGCAAAATGACACAGTGGCTCCCCCCGGAGCCGGGATGGGTTAAATTAAATTTTGATGGTGCTTCAAAAGGGAATCTGGGCCCGTCCG
Organism: Sequoia sempervirens; assembly: GCA_007258455.2. Classification (NCBI taxonomy): domain Eukaryota; kingdom Viridiplantae; phylum Streptophyta; class Pinopsida; order Cupressales; family Cupressaceae; genus Sequoia; species Sequoia sempervirens. The sequence continues at coordinate 16,645 of VDFB02189302.1, read as the reverse complement.
GTGCTGGGTGCATTATCAGAACCAACACAGGCTCGGTTCTGGGTAAACTTGCTCAGCCGCTAGTTGATGGCACAAATAACACTGCTGAGTTTCAAGCTCTTGTGCTCGGACTTAAACTCAGCAAAGAATTAGGAATCAAAAATTTGATTATTGAAGGGGATTCAACGTTTGTTATTAATTCTCTAATAACAAGACAACTTCACAATTGGAAACTAGGCGTATTTTTGGTGGTAGCAATTGAGCTGCTAGACAGCTTTGAGCAAGTTATGTTAAATCACACTCTAAGGGGAGGTAACACAGATGCTGACCTCCTTTCCAATTTTGGAGTAACTGGACCAGGTTTCAAAATATGTTATATTTAGTATCTTCCAATGGGCGGATGGGTGGGCTCCCTTCCTGCCCCTCTTTTTGCCACTTGATTTCCTAAGTGGGGTGAGGTGGCTGCGGGACGGTTCGATGTTTGCTGAGTTGGCCTCGCCATAATATTTGACGTCAGCTCTTTGCCATGGGGAGAAGATGGTGCTTTTAATGTGCTTGGTTCTCATTTTCCGCGGAGCCTTGGTGTTCGACAAGGAGGATGTTTGGCTTCTCGTTCAAGGTGTCCATTTTGCGACACGTCGGGTACGACATTCATTGATAAGACTGTTGAATGGCCGGGTGGCATCTCACTTCACTCGAAGTGATTATGGCTCATAGGCGGATGAACTTCGTCCGTAGCAAATCTTCATGGCTAGGACGGGATGATCGGCCTGCCATTATTCCATCTCATGTGCGGAGGCCAGTCGGATCCTCTCACGGGTCTATTTATGGATCTGTTGATATCTTTTTTGTTGCTCTGTCTTCGTATTTTGGCATAGTTTATGTTTCTGTGCAGGGTGCGGCTGTCAACATGGAGAGGTCGACAAAGTCAAAATTTACCATTCACATTTCGGCGGAAGGCTTGGAGTGCTTTGGTGTCGACACTCCGATCTCTCTGGTGGCTATGAAGAGGCAAATTGCCTTCAGGGATGTCACTGATCAGAGACTAAAGCGTATTCTGTCCGTCGATGATCCGGTGTCGCTGGTTGCGGTTAAAATGATTCTTGGTCAAGAACATCTGCAACGAAGGGAGTATGCTAGGGATAATGCCCATGTCTCCTCACGATTTCTTGCGGTGCTACTGGACTTGGCGACCCCGAAGAAGGTGGCATTGGAGATGATGGAGCGCTTGTTCCGCGTCGACCTGCTTGGTGGTCTGGAAGAAACCTTGAAGGCGGCCTTCTTAGGCAAAGGCATTCCGCGCCCGGCTGACTTGTCTCTTTTATGGGATACGGAGGAAGCTGTTAAAGTCTACCCTTTTCTCTTAGACCTCAAAGGGTCTGTCCTGTCGAGGCACAGAAAGCTTGCGGAGGTGGCCGTGGAATTTTTAAAGAGAAAATTGAAGATGGTGACAGTCGAGGGAATGGATTGGATAGATGGCTTTGTAAGTTTCGCGGAAGTTAATGGTTTTATGTGAGGGTTGGCCTCTGTGTCTGGTGCTTTCTTTTTCGTTGTTATTACTGTCTCTTTTGGTGGTCCTCGGCTCTAAATTTGCAATTTTCATTTTTGTTGGTCGTGGGTCGGCCTGTGACCCCTCTCTTTATTTCTATGGTTTCCGTGGAGGGTCTTTTGGTGTTGGTTATGGGACTGATGCTACCGTAAATTTGTGTCTCGGATGGTTGGTGTTTTGCTCAGCTATGTGCCATGGATAGTTCTCCTGCGATGCAGACGTTTGTAATTTTCCTCTATTTCAATATATAATCTTGTAATGCGTATCAAAAAAAAAAGCTGAGTGAACCCTAATTGTAACTTGAACTTGATCCTAATCATAACACTAATTGAATGCTAACCCTAACCCTAATTGAATCCTAATTCCAACCATAAGGCTAATTGAACCCAAACACTGACTCTAATTGAACCTTGTTGTTGGGGTTAAATTAGGGTTCAATTAGCATTGTAGTTAAACCCCGATTGGAAGATTAACCAAAATAAGCCTAAGTAAACCCTAACTATAACTTGAACTTGACCCTAATCATAACACTAATTGAATGCTATCCCTGACCAAGTAACTGAACCCTAATTCCAACCATAAACCTACTCGAACCCTAACCCTAACTCTTATTGAACCTTATTGTTATAGTTCAATTAGGGTTTAATTAGCATTCTAGGATGGAGATTAAGGTTAGGTTAGGGTTAGAGTTAGAGTTGTTAATATCTTAATATTAGCTTATAAATTTGACCCTAACTATAATCGTAATTGAATCCTAACCCTAACCCTAGTTAAACCCTAATTCTAACCCTAACACTAACCATAATTAAATTCTCACTCTAACCTTAACTGTAATTAAATCCTATTATTAGGGTTGAATTAGGTTTAGGTTTAGGGTTCAATTAGAGTTCTAGTATAAATCTTGGGGTTAAGGTTATTTATTTCTTGCTATTAGTTTATAAATTTGACATTAATTAAAAATATTGCAAACAAAATAAAGTATTTTAACCTATAATTTTATTTGTATGTGAAATGAAGTATTATTAGACTTAGAATTATTAATCAAATCACAACAATATTTGTAAAGCTTAGAATTAATTATAAAATTGAACTAAATTTTAATTTCTAAAATTTATATAGTATTTATTATCTAGTTTTGAAAATAATCATTTAAATTATAGTAATTATGTACTACAAATAAATTAAATTAAAACTAAATTTTATTTTTTAAAATAATTCAATAATTGTTAATTATAATTTTAGAATAAATTAAGAATATATATATTACAAAATTTTCTATTATTTTTTTCTTTGCATCCAAATTATTTTATTTTCTAAAATTACATTAAACTCTAATTCCAAAAAAAAAGAATATTTATTATTTAATTATTAAATTCATAATTAATTAAATTATAATGATTATGTAATATAAATGAATTAAATATTAAATAGAAGTACATGTTCCTTTTTAAATAATTCAACAATCAAAGACTAAAATTTTAATTTAAAAGTATTCTTTATATTGATTTTTTTTTTCATTTTTACATACAAACTTTTTTGTATTGTAAAATTAAACTAAATTCTTATTTTAAAATTATAAAATATTTGAAGTTGATAAGTTTTAAATTTATTAATTATGATATATTCAAAAACTAAAAAGATTCAAAATAATGAAATAGATTAATTACAAGTGACAACACACAGAATTCTACACTGATCAATACTAACCATGAATGTTAAATGAAATTTTATTTGAATATCTATGAATCTTTTGGCTTATATCTAATTATTTTTTAAAATGTTTAAGTTGTAAACTTTATAGGTAATTGAAAAATAATAGTTTAGATTGTATATTTTGTTAATAATTTAATGATATTTGTATTGTGAGATTAAAATAATAATTTAAGAGTAAGTGTTCAAAACAACCATTTATTCAATTTTCATATTTTATCAATAAAAGAACTTATGAATATTAGTATTAGAGTAAAAATTAAAAGAACAATTAAAAGAAAATGTTAAAAGATTGTATATTTTATGAATATTTTAATAATTATTATCTTGAAAATTTTAAAATTAATTTTTTAAAAATCTTCATTAAAAATATTGTACTTTATTGAATGGTGGTCAAATAAATGAGTAGAATGAAAAATATAAAGTATACAAATTTTGAAGAGTTCAAAAAAATTCTTAAAAGTTGCTAAATATTTTTTTGATTATGGTCTTTGTGGCAAAAAAGCCTTGAAAATTGCGATAAAAAGTTTATGCTTCCTGAAAATCCGCCCTTAAGTTTTGTAGCCAATAAAATTGAAGAAAAATAATTTTTTGAAATTTGAAGTTAAAAATCTTGCATATTTACTTTAACTATATACAAATATTTGTCAAATAGAAAATAAATACTCATTTGTTTTAAATCAAAGTTATTAATAAGTGGTTAAGGAAAGTGCCTTAGTTCCTTTGGCGGGGAACTAATAATAATATAAATATATGTATTCACAATATGCTTTAAATTAAAAAAGTCTTAAATGAAAAATTAAATAATGGTTTTAGTTGGAAACATCACGGTAGATGATAAAACATGATTTGTTATTTTTGTAGGGATGTTAGTGATGATCAAATAAATATTGTTGTTTCTTATTTTAGGTCATTTTTGTGGCAAAATCAATCTTGTGAGTGTAATTTGATTTAGAATTACAAATTCAATCTCTACAAATTTCTAGAATGTCACTTTCAACTTACCTTGATGTCTTTAGCTTTTTCTCATATAAAAATTATACTTTGGTATTTTTTGATGTATGTCGAAATTTGCATATCTTGCAATTTGAATTATCAAATGATGTTTGACACTTAGTTTGGCATCAATCCCATCAGTATGTTTTAGAGAACATTAAACTAATAACCTTAACCTTTCTCTCCCCCTCGTTAATTACATTTGTTTAATGTTGTATTTTTTTTCATGTAACTTTCTTTTGGTTGTTCAAAAATTAAAAATGTCTTTGCCAACCTTTTTTTAAAATATAAGCTATATCTATTCATAAAAAGTCATGTCTCATGTAAAAGACATACATGTCCATGTAGAATATCTATTTGAGGGTCTTTTGGATCCTTATTTTTTATAGAAAAGAATTGACAATATCAATTTAAGCTCTCCAATTTTCTACATCATATCAAAGCAAATGAAAGATCTTATGGAGGATTGAAGTATGGAAGGATTCTTGCATGAGTATTTGGTGTTTGTATTGCACTATTGAAATCCACTCTACAAATTTGCATCTGGGATCATCAATGTGAATGCATGTTGTTGATGTGAGGGACGAATGAGTTTATAGAAGTGCAAGTTATGATGAGATTTTATGGCATTAGTTGTTGTGAAGACTAGGAGTGTTGTGTTACATATTTAATGGTACCAAAGGGGTGTGTGGAGTGATAAACGTGAATTTTCTAGTGCACATGGAAATGTAGGTGAAATTTAACTCTCGTTGTCATAATAGTTTTTCATCATTGGTGAAATCAAATTATGTGTTTGATTCTGATTTAGTGAAAGAACATTAAATAAGGTGGGATCTCATAACCAAGACAAACCCCAACACACATCCTACAATAATTATCACAAAATATTTAACATTGAATTTTATATAAAATTTCACAAACAAATATCGACATTCCAAACATTCTTTTACACATGAACAAGGATCTAACAAAAAGGGTAGACCTTACCAAGAGTTTTGTTATCCAATTGTGGAAGACTCTCTCCAAGCCCTCTCTTCCATATTCTTCCTCTTCACTATCCTTCTCTTCCCAAAAGAACAAAAGAAGATGGCAAGAACTCCCAAAGGAAAATGGAACAGCTTCTTTCACACTATGAGAGAGGAGTTATAAAGAAGAGGAAGAGATAACTTCCTTCCTCCAACTGACCCAACTAAATAACTACTTTTAAAATTTGCCACTTTTGACAATGGGACATAAAGGTGGGTCATAAACCCCCTTCTAAAGTGTTTAATGATAAAAATAAACTCCTAACCTATATACCCCACACCTAGGCAACTTTCCAAATCATAAAATAAAACTTAAACCTCATAAAAGTGCATAAAATCACAAAAGATTAAAACTCACTCAAGAAATAATCAAAAGATAATTAAATAAACTTCCACATCAACACAAAATTCACATAACACCAACAACGCACATTTCACAACACGGGCCAAAAATACCTTAGTACTCCATATGAGTCTAGGTCTATTGTTATACTAGAAAGACACAGAAGTAGCTATGTGACCCCAACATCATTAGCCAAATTCACTTGTTTACTCAACCAAGAAGTTTCAATACCACACATGAACAATAATAGTTGAAGCAACTGTCATATGTAAGATAAAATTTCAAGAATAATAGTCAACTAGGAAATCCACTCCAATAGTCTATACAAGTAACAACATATAATTAGCATATCCACAATATTTGTTTCTATAACACCTAATCAAATCAAATAATAATTAATCATACAATACATCATCACAATATCACTATAATCAATAACCATCACAAATAAACATTAACATATCAAACCTCATCTCCATAATAACACCTACTCACACATACATATTATGTAATCACCCAATAATAATAAAATCCATCCTATAATCAATAACCATCACAAATAAAACATTAACATATCAAACCTCATCTCCATAATAACACCTACTCACACATACATATTATGTAATCACCCAATAGTAATAAAATCCATCATCTCAACAACCTCCACCAACATAACATCATAATCCCTCTATTAAACAAAATAATGCTACCACTAACAAAAAATAAAAAATAACCAATAACTCATCATAAATGAACATCTCAATTAACACATACTTACATAATCAATGAAAGGAACTCATTTGGTTATCACAAAGAAATCATAACAACCATTAGTTAAACAAAATTAGTCAATTAACCATATCCAATAACAACCAAGCATATGAACATCGTTAATGTATAGGAACAACCATCACTCATAAAAATCATGTGTATAATTTACAAACATAGAAGCACATGAAACTTTGGACAAGAACATCAAAGACACATAGAATCAACAGGATTATGAAAGGTGGGTCTCACACTCTCCCCCCAAGATTGGACTTCCTCCTGGAAGTCCTCAAAGGTGAGGGTGCACATGATCACTTGACAATGAACATAGATTCAACTTCTTCTTAGAAATCATCACAAATTTTTACTCAAACCATGCATATTTGTAGACACAATATTTCATTTAGGAGAAGTTTCCAATTATATTAATGACAAATTTTCTTTTACTATACAAAATATCCTAAAATATTAGAGTAAGCTTTATAATTCACTATCACCACAACCCGAGAGATTATTTATCTTCAGTACACTCATAATAATATAAAAAGTAACACAATGTTACACAAATAGATTTTATATTCATATTAATGCCTATATTGATACTATGCTTATTATAGAGCACATTACACATATATTTTCTAAATGTGAAATTCACATCACCCATCCTTAATTACATAATTCCATACCACACTCCACAATATCATGCTTTTCATGTTTGAAATCAAGTCACATCTCAAGAAAACACTCACTTCCTTTTATTAAAACAATTTTTATCATTAATTCACAGGTAATCCATATCATATAACTTGGTTCATAACACACATGCCATCATCACAACACAAACATACCACAAGGTTCACAATACGGGATTTATGCAGATAAACGATGCCAAATACCATTGAATGCCATATCATTGTGATCTAAAGTAGTTGAGTAACCATAAAATCATGATAATACTAGGAAAGATTATCTTGAGGCCCTCTTCTCAGGACCCCTCCATACATTTCCTAATACCTTCCCCTTGTTGGTGTAAGGGAGTTATCCTCCAAGAAGGAAGGTACACAAGGAATCACACACAAGAACTAGAGAAAATGGATTACAATAGTTCCATACCGGTCCCATTTGCATCCCCATACTCACAATATAAATTATCCAATGCATCTACACCCCCATACGACTTGCTAGGGATCCCTCTTGGATATAGCAGTTTACAGCTTTCACATTACACCACATATGCTAGTAGTGTAAAAATCATTAAGAAAGCCTCAAAACTCAAGAAGTTAAAAATAAGATTTCAAAATTACAAAAAAAACCTCGTAAAAGAGAAGTAAGGAGTATTTAAAGTAACAAAAATGAAACATCTCAACTCTAATTGAAACCATTTAAATCAAATTAAGTCTTTGAGGCAAGGACTATTGCAAAATTAACAAAACTAAACAGCTCAAAAAGACAATACTACTTGCATTCATTGTTGAAAATAAAAAGAATCGTCAATCAATAAAGAATTTGCATTCTTGCAAAATTTACACATTATGTCCACTATGTGACTTCTCCAAGCCACTCAAGGGGTGGAGGGGAATGTGGTCTCAAACCACATATATATAATAGCTGACAATTTCATAGTGATATCAAACCACTTAAGAAATATAATATCATGGTGGTCTCAAACCACAAATCATCCACATAGTAACCAAGAATAGTCCCACACAACCCGGGACATTGCCAACCAATATATCCATAAACCATATATCTGAAGTATAATGCATAGACATTTATTTGTAGTTTTCAAATAGTTTAATCTCACTCAATGAGAACACTATACACTCTCACAAAACTCTGTCACAATTATTTCCAAGTCTAGCACTTGAATAAAACAACCAAAGTAACATTGTGATGTTACACTATCACGAACCTTTCATTTTATTACTTTATATTATATAAAGTAAATATTTGATAATATAGTTAAAATAATATTCATTCTTCCCACTCTTTTCCAATGTTGCTCACGACCCATGTCTATTGAACTTTTACCCTTATGCAAAATAGAACAATAATGATATTGCATATCCACGAAACTACATTTATAAGATTTATATGATTATTAGCATTATTTTCTTCCATAGGTGGCACATTGGCACAATAATGATCACATATCCATGAAACTGAATTTGATGATTGTGTTATTGGATTGGTGCATTTACACCTTGGCATGTTCCTTTTCTTCCATAGGTGGCACATTAGAGGATGAGAGGAGTTCTTTCTTGAGATGGTGGTCACTTTGTTCTTATTGCAGGTATCTCGATGGAGCATGATAACATACTGGAGATTCATACAGTTTCATGTATGGCTATGATGATGTATATCATTGATTGATCCCTTATGCAACGTATACAAGTGGGGGAATGTTGAGATACAATGTTGTACACTGTTGCATAAAATGTTGTAATTAAATAATTATTTTGTTGTGATGCACCTAGGAGGTATGGTTAATCACACTAGGTAATTATTTGGGGACTACTTGTATGTTGTCTTTTAATATTGGACTATTATTTAATGTGTGGGAGACATGAGATGATGATTTAATATTGGGGAAATATTTAATAAAGTGAAAACTTAGTACCCAATATTAAATGAGGGGTTAGTGGTTTTGTATTCACATGGTTTTGTGGTACATAGCTTTATCTTACCACTTGGTTGTATTTGTGTGAGCTTGTATTTATAAAAGCAAGCACATGTTTAGTGGTAAGGTTCGTTGAGTGAGTGGGTTGTCATTTATTGAGTCTTTTCGAGGAGTGCATATGTGAAGCATGGCATGGGATGTGTGGATTCATGATTGGACACATGGAGGATGCATTGGAGAGGCTTCATGCTTCAAAATTATTCATGACAACTCTTGTAAGTGCATGTATTATTTTATTGTTGAATAATAGATGGAGTATGGATGCTTTTGGAGTCTAGGTTTTTCCCATAGTATATATTGTGTTATCTTGTGGCTTGTCCATTTCATCTCTGTATTATGGTTACTTGCATGCACATTTTTATCTCATGGGGTTATGTAGTAAATGGATTAAGATTGTGGTATTATGCATTATTTCCTAACAAGTGGTATCATAACTCTAATGGTTGTGGGAGGTGTGAGCTCTTAGGTTTTGTTATAACCCTTATTTGAGTAGATTTGGTGCAAAGTGGAATCCATGGCTATGTAGGATAGATATGAGGCATTACAAGATATGAAACACATGTCGTCGATGTTATTTTACACTTTTGGGGTTTTGGGGTTTACAAAATTTTTGGGTTTATTGCAGATCTAAGGCATACAAAATTTGGGTCAAAGGGGTTGTTTGGATTGCGAGCTTTCATATGAGGGTTTTGTAGAGGAAATTTCATGGATAACTTATTGAGACAAAACAGACCTTACCATTGGATCAGGATGGTTGAGAAATGAAGATTCATATAAAAATTTCCCTATTTTGGAAAAGTTTAAAAAAATGCAAAAAAAATTACCCACAACACACCCATACAACCGTACGGATTGACTGCAATTCTAATGTGCAAAATAAATAAATTGCAATTGGTGAAGAATAAATTTTAATTAACAAAAAAAATCCTACAAACAAAAAAAGTTTATTAAAAAATTGAAAAGAAATTAAAAATTAAATAAATAAAAATTAAGGCATGGGGGGGCTTCGCCCAACCCTATGGAACATTCTTTTGTCAGTTTTTGAAAGCATTTTTTAATACTTCTTTAAAATTTGTCATATTTCTAAAACTTTAAAACAAAATATAAAAATGTGTCTAGTCCGTATGGGGGCGGAGGGTTTTTTAAAAATTAAAAATTTAAACAAATTTAAAAGTTACTTGGAGTCTATCACCCGCCCTCCACTGGAGTGCCACCACCACTCGTGGCTTTACTTGAGGGCCACTGCGTGACCACCCTATAGGCCAAATTGGGCAGTATTCTTCCGGGAGGCATAACTTTCACCCAGGGTGTCAAATTTTCAACTTCTTATACTTGTTGGAAAGGTGGTTTTGAGCACTACGCAATGGTATAGGTTTGGTTCCATTATTTTGCTTTTTTATGTCATTTTTTAGGGCTCAAAAGTCATATGTTCTTCTTTTCACAAATTTGGTCATAACTTTTGCATATAAAATCATATTTTCAATTTCAAATAGACATTAGAGAGAATGTGTACAACATACTACATAGTGGATTAGATAGATTTTGAGTTTGTGGTGCAAGATGAGGTTGGTACTTGTTTGATCACTTGTAGGAGCCTGAGATTCAAGGTGTGACTATGTGAGCAGCTAGATGAGTCAAGAGGTGAAACCTTGAGGGAGTACATGTTTTTATATGATACTTATGATGGTATGGATGATTATTAGTTTGGTTCTTCTTGGTACAGGTTTACAAGTGTGTGGAATTTGATGGTGATAGGTGTATGCAACCTAAAATGGTCACCTAGACTTTGGGCCCCATTTATTTAATTTGTCAACATCAACTTTCTGAATCAATGATTGTCGCATTTTCAAATCAAATTTCTTAATCAATTCATAGCTATTTCAAATGTTTCAATTTTCCCTAAGGTTTGAATGCTTCATTAATTTTATTTAATCAAAAGAAATAAATCCCTTTTAATAAATAAAATAATGTTATTTAAGTGAAGTTAATATTACTTAAATAAAATGATGCTATTTAATTAAATCTATTTTTAATTAAATAATTTTTATTTTATTTTATTAATATTCATTTCTAAATTACATAATCTTATTTTATTTTATTAAAAGAGATATTATCATCTTAAATTAAATAAAATAAATGAAATATCCTCTCAAGAATATCATGATGAAAAAAAAAGGGAAACAAATCAGTTAAAAGGGAAATAAACTAAAAAAAGAATTTCAATCAAGATTTGTTTCTATTTTTCTATTTATCCCACATTGCTTCTGAATTTGCCTTCAATTCCACTTTTGCCTATAAAATGAGCCCTCTCATTCTCATTTCAAGAATCACGAATTTTTACATCAGACTTATGCTACAAATTTGAATTTTATCATTTGAGATTACATTAGTTTGATTATATAAGCATCTTATTTTTAGAGCATATAGTTTAATATTACATTTTAGCTTAATCTTCATAGTAGATTAATTTGCAAAATAATTCATTTATGACATTGCATGTAGATTAAGTTTCATTTCAATAAATTAGTTTGGTTTATTACATTTTACAGCCATTTAGATTAGTTTTCATTGTTGCATTGCAAGAACAGGATTCATGGAGATTGGCATTTTTGCTTCTCCTCTTTGAATCTCTCGTTCCGAGATTGTATTTGCAGGGGTAACAGGGTTAATCTGAGGGCCACAATATCAATCCCTGCTCTTCTTGGATGAGAGTGTGAATCGAATTGCAGGACTCATTATTGAGTATCCTTGCATATAAGGATTCCGCAGTATAACTATATTTTTAGGTTATACATTTTGCCCAGTTTTTAATTTTTTAGTTTTTAATTTAATTTAGTTTTAATTTAGTTTTTTAAATTTCGTTTTAATTTAGTTTTTAGTTTTTAATTTAGTTTTTAATTTTTAGTTTTTAGTTTAGTTTTTAATTTCGTTTTTAGTTTTGATTCATTAATCTAGCTTCCACTCAGTTGCAGGAAAAATGATTTCTGGGTTTTGTAGCCAGGGTCAAAATCCGATCTGGGTATCTTTCATTTTTTTGATTTCTTTCACAGATCTGAAGAAAATAGCTGCACAAAAACCATCGTGCGTCATTTTTCACCTGGCTAAATGTTTAAAAAAAAATATTTTTTTCATCTTCTGCTTGCTGGATCAAAAAACGATTTCTGGGTTTTATTTTTTGCTTCAAAAAATTTCTGGGTTTCTGTTTTTATCTACTCATTATAAACAGATTTTTCAGAAATAAAATTTGAAGATTTTTATGCATGTTTTAATTTAGTTTTTAATTTAGTTTAGTTTTAATTATAATTTAGTTTTTAATCTTAATTTAGTTTAATTTTTAGTTAGTTTGGTTTAGACTTTAATTTAGATTTTTAAATTAGATACTTTTTTTAGTTTCTAAAATTCAAATTAGATTTTTTTAATTTAAAGTAGATTCTTTAACTTTGTTAATTTAAATTAGATTTTTTTACTTTAGATTTTTTAACTTTATTAATTTAAATTAGAATTATTAATTTAGATTAGAATTTTTTTTAATTTAGATTAGATTTTTTTTAATTTTATTAATTTAGATTAGTTTTGTTTTAAATTTTTAGTTTAGTATTAGATTAATTTAGTTTAATTTTAGTTTTGTTAACTAATTCCTTTTAGATTAAATTTTGACTAGATTAAATTAGATTTTTTAATTCTAGTTCTTTTAAAATTTTTTTCCAGAGCATAACAGTTTCTGCAGGACGCCAGTCAGAGAACTTGAAACACACTAACGGTTTGATTGCAGGACGCGTGACAAAGACTTGAAAACAAACACTTACGCTTGTCAAAGATCCTATTTAAAAAAATATTGTGTTTGTTTTCCTGCTTTTCAATTCACATAGTCTAATTAGGGCTTCGTTAAAATTCTTAGGAGTTTCGATAGTGAGTAGGGAATTTGGCTCTTTGTTACATGGGGGTGATGACCATGGACAAATCCAGGCTCCTAATGATCTTACTCATATGACGAACTCTTAGGGAGCGGAGCAAGGTAGTGAATCTTTAGCACTTTCACTCGTCAGGGGATTATGCTCTTCTCTTATTGAGAGAATCAGAAACCCAAAAGCGTGTGGATTTGGTGAAGTGAAACTAGCTCGGTGATTAAGGTTGTTTAGTGTGTTTGGGTAAAGAGACGGGCTAGAGAAGTATGCTCTTCTCCTTTTGGGAGAATCAAGAAAATCAGAAACCCGAATCCGAGCCATGTCCAGTGTCACCTTTAGAGGGCCTGTCGGAAGTTGAACCTCCGAGAACGACCCAAGTGAGTACACACCTATCGCCGGTGATTCCACCTCACTATAATAAAGAACGTCTTGTTGAGTCTAAAGACTCCAAGACCATAGTAACTTCTTTTCCATGACTTGGGCGATCATCATGGAAAAGCTCTGTTTATTGCACTGAGCGGCGCCGCTCCGAGCCCTGCTTGAGGGTGTGTGATTTTCAGGTGTTGGTGTGGCTGCGAGGCCCAAGCTCTGTATCAGAGGCACCGAAGGTTATTGTGAATGGAAGCCAAGTAAAAACCTCTTAGTTAGTTGCCTACCCGGTTTACCTCCGAAAGGAGTCATAATCTTTGCGCAAGGAGGGGGAAGAATCTCTTGTATGTTGATCATACACAGATTCCCATCATAGGCATACACCTGGACGTTTGGAGGCGGTTGCGACACTGGCCCCTGCTACAAGGGTAACCTTTGAACGTACACTGTTGAGTCCTTGGAAACACCAAAAACATGGGCGCCCTCTAGGGGGTGACACGGCTGTGTGAGGTGCATGTATGCGCATAAGCAATGGGGCAAAGGTTTTGACTTCTCACCATTTTCTTTGGTAGGGATAGCTATGTGTTTATTTTTGAGTCTTAAACATTGTCCAAACATCTTCAAACAAGACTCCCCCGATACTATCAAGTTGCTTTGTCCTTGATAGATCTGTTATCGACTACTTTTTGTATCACAACTTGTCTGATTGAAACCTATGTGCTTGATCAAAATCTGTGGATATACTTGCTTGATCTTTGAAAATAAACAACAAACTGAAATACTGAGTTCTTTGATTAGGTGACTTGTCCCAGTTTTAGAGACCTGTTCTGTATTTAGGGTTTATGTGTCCTTGACCTTTTGAATTAGTGATCCTTGATCTCATAAGCGATTTTGCTTGAGATTGGCAAATTAGGAATTGTTCCTGTCAAATAGATAAATTTTTAGACTCTTTGATAACACACTTGGAGAGGGCTGGTAGTCTCCTTGTCCACCCATTTTCATACAATTCAAACTCAGTACAATTTGTGTAAGTCATCCTCCTGATCCATATGTGCTAGGGTGTTCACCCAAGAATTGAGCACCTCTGTGGCAGTGTTGGTTTGCACCTATTTGCAGCAGTTCTATTTCACCATCTCTCTCGGACAAGAGAAAACTTTTACTATCCTAGTCTGGTATTGACGTTTCTTAGAATTTTTTGTTTACTTGAACTTTCCCTTTCATGTCAGTCACAACAAGATATCAAGTGAGCCAAGGAAAGCGACCTCAGATAGTCTTTAACCAACTACCCCTAGTTCAGACTCGTCAAAAGAGATAGGAAAAGGAACCAATATTTGACCAGTCACCTAGGAGTCAGTCTGAAACCTATTTTGACCCAAAGAGCCATTTTAGTGACTTGAGTACCCCCTCAGCACCTTCCCACTCAGGTATGGATATGAGTTATACTGTCACTCGGCGGGAGGGGGAAGCCATGGATCAAGATCTTGATGATATCTATGAACAACACAGAAACAACATGATATTTGGAAATTCTTCTCATGATAATCAACCTGATTCAGCCCTCATTAATACAAGATATTTGGATTCCCATCAACGGGATGAAAGGTATAAGAGACGAGCTCACCAAGAACAATGGTCACAACATGAAGACCAAGACAATGAACCTCGTAATGCTCATGTCAATACAACGTATACCAATGACTTGTTCAAACAATCTAGACCAAGTTCACCACTTCAACATACCTCAAGGTTCACAAGTGATAGGCTCAAAAGAATTGAACGCGAAAAGAAAGCCTTTCTAGATGAACAAGCTGCAAAGCAAGAAAAGTTTAGACAACTTGAGGAAGAGAGCCAAGCTTTGTTGGAAGTACAAAGGAAACTCGCTCAAGAGGAGCAAGATAGGCAGTTAGCCCACCGATTAAACAAACAATACAATACAAGGGGTGCTAACAGTGGACATAATTCTCCTCCCTCCACCCCTTCCAGAACACCAAGAAGTAGAAGGTAGTCAAGCACCCCTTCTAGATCTCCTAGTCCTAAAGGAAGAAGGGCCTCTCAGTATGCTCACTATAGGAGGCAAACTCCTCCCAGAAATTCAAGACCACACTCCCAACATGTACATCCTGGTTCCCAACATGGAGGTCGTAGCTCACATTATGATTTTGATACTCAAGACTTCATGCGAATACAACAAGAGCCTATCTTCCAACAGTATGTGGAGAGGTATTTGGAACAAAACAAAGATAAATTCTTGGAAAGTCTAATCAACAAGGGTTCCAGAGTCCCTTATAATTTTGATGTGGACAACAAAATACAAAAGCAAAATCCCTCTCAAGAGGAAGAAATCCACCAAATGAAGCAAATGATGGAGAAAATGATGCAACCTAAGAGCTCATTCTCACTAGACTCAATTTGTCCTAATCCATTTGACAAGAGTGTGAGTATGAAAGATTTTCCAAAGAGGGTGGAATTCCCACAATACGATAAATATGATGGCGGTGGTGATCCACACGACCATGTGCGTTAGTTCTATACTATGAGCTTTGAATTCCATTAGGATGACTCCTATTTGATGAGGTTGTTCCCTAGGAGTCTTAAAGGACAAGCAATGGAATGGTTTACCAATATCACTCCTCCTGTCAGGACTTTTAGAGAACTTGTTCATAGATTAGGTCAACACTTAGCATATAATATGTCAGGCACATTTACTATGTTGGACCTATGCAACTTAAGAGCAAAATCGGGGAACCCTTTGTTACCTTCTTGCAAAAGGTGGAGGAGACAATGCTCTCGGTATCCTAGGACGATCCATGAGGATGAAAAGATTGACATACTTGTTAGTAATTTGGTGCCTGAAATGAGACATGAGATCAAAAAGATAGTCTTCACTTCCTTTCATACCATGATTGAAACTGCATGCTGCATTGAGGATGTTCTAAAAGAACAAGGCATTTTGACCAGACATAACAATAATACCAACAATGGTCAACACAACAATAGGGATAAAGGGAAGAACAACAATTGGAACAAAAACAAACAAGTTGTCAATGATGGAGTTGTGGATTCTTCCCAATCAAGAGATCAAAGTGTTCTTAATTTGACTAAAGCTGTGCAAGCAATGAAGCTTAATGCACCTCCACAACAAGAAAGTAAACCAAGATATCAGGAAAGGCCCAAAAACCAGAAGCGGCAATTTACCAAATTGGGTGACACATATGAGGATATTCTCAAAACTCTCATTGCTAACAACTTGGCACATCCTCAGGATCCTGCAAAATTTCACATTCCAGATCCTAAGCCACATTGGTGGGATGACAAGGCATT